>RXPK01003428.1:0-112862 GCA_004143645.1 Protaetia brevitarsis
CATTTACTTAGAAATTACTTGCACTTTCTTTTTGGTACAATCATCAGTACAAGATCGTTCGCAATAAAGCAGCTACTTAATCTAATAACCACCAATCAATTGAGAAATTTTAACAAACCACCCGTATAACGACGTAACAAAAACAAAATTGAATGATTGAACCCGCTCTATTTTAATTTTGACGTGTGCATGCATTACTTTTTTTACACTCATCCAATTCCAAGAATAACTGACCCACTTGAACATATATATCATACGTATAACAGAGGTGGCATCAGTAAATTACCACGAATTACTAATAAAAACCTCCCACTTGTCGTGTTACCAAATAATACTACATTTCCGGTTTCAATAATTCCCGATATCCTTCAGTGCGATCAACATGCATGCGCAGCGGACAGCAGAACGATAACTATTTTTACGTGTGCAGCGCGTTGGACAATAAATTCGAGCTTTTGAATTATTTCGGTTTTCAAAACAGGCCTTTGGGAATGTCGAACACCAATTATCTCTATCGGCTGTTGGCTCTTTAGTGGAGTGCGTGGGTTATTCGGTCTTCAATAAACAAATGTTTTGAATAGCATGAATAAAATATCAGAACCGCGACTAGGGACAAGGACCTTCGCCCAAGAGAAACTTGTTCTCTTTTCTTGTACATACGCATACAAAGGCGCAATGCTGCAAAGAAGACATTCGTACAACTCGACTGGGTTTTTATACGGCGAGTTCTCTGCTACCTACACGTGAGTTCTGTAAAGTTTACATCTGAATAATACGTGCATATTGCACGGTGCAAGGGCGGGGCGCCGTTTTGTTGTCCCCGAGGTTTTTTTTTCTTGTCCGTTTCGTTACGTGAAAATAAATGTCACCTTTTAAAGCGAACAATGCACGCCGTGCTGCTGTAATAATGGAGCTTTGTTGGTGTTATTTTTTTATTATTTTAAAAAATTTGCCCCTTAGCCGCCGGTGGACTTGCAAGCACGTTAATTACAAAAAATAAACTAGTACGGTTTGAATTGTACTGGTGTTTGTACCCGTTTGTACCACTTCAGTTTCGTTTGTACCGCAAAGGTTAAAAAAATAGAAAGGCGTTAAAAAAAAATTCGCAAGCACAGTACAAGATATTCAAAACGGGTGACAAGCCTTCGAAAGAGCATCGTTTGTACCCGTTGTACCACCTTCGGTTTCGTTTTGTACCTCAAAGTTAAAAAAATAGAAAGGTTTAAAAAAATTCAGCAAGCAAGTACAATATATTCAAAAACGGACAACGCCATTCGAAAGAGCATCGTTTTGTACCCGTTTGTACCACCTTCGGTTTTCGTTTGTACCTCAAAGTTAAAAAATAGAAAGGGTAAAAAAAATTCAGGCAAGCAAGTACAAGATTTTTCAAAAACGACAACGCCTTCAAGAGCATCGTTTGTACCCGTTTTGTACCACCTCAGTTTCGTTTGTACTCAAGGTTAACAAATATAGAAAGGGTTAAAAAAAATTCAGCAAGCAAGTACAAATATTCAAAAACGCGACAACGCCATTCGAAAGAGCATCGTTTGTACCCGTTTGTACCACCTTCAGTTTCGTTTGTACCTCAAAGGTTAAAAAAATAAAAAGGGTTTAAAAAAAATTCAGCAAGCAAGTACAAGATATTCAAAAACGGACAATGCCATTTCGAAGAGCTCGTTTGTACCCGGTTGTACCACCTTCGTTTCGTTTGTACCTCAAAGGTTAAAAAAATAGAAAGGGTTAAATAAAAAATTCAGCAAGCAAGTACAAGATATTCAAAAAACGGAAACGCCATTCGAAAGAACCATCGTTTGTACCCGTTTGTAACCTCTCATTTACAATCGTTTGTACTTCCACCAACCGGAAGTAGAAACATTTGAAAATATAGTAATTTGGCGAGAGAAATTTCACTAATTTTTGAGATATCGGGAAAACGGCCAACGCTATTCGAAAGAGCATCGTTTGTACCTGTTTGTACCTCTTTTTACATCGTTTGTACTTCAACCGAACCGGAAGTAGAAACAATTCAAAATATGTCAAAAGAGAGAATTTGGCTATTTTTTAAGATATCAAAAAACGCCAACCTATTCGAAAGAGCATCGTTTGTACCTGTTTTGTACCTCTTTTTACATCGTTTTACTTCAACCGAACCGGAAGTAGAAACAATTACAAATATGTCAAAGAGAGAAATTTGGCTATTTTTTAGGATATCAAAAAACGGCCAACGCTATCCGAAAGAGCATCGTTTGTACCTGTTGTACCTCTTTTTACATCGTTTGTACTTCAACCGAACCGGAAGTAGAACAATTCAAAATATGTCAAAGAGAGAAATTTGGCTATTTTTAAGATATCAAAAAACGGCAACCGCTATTCGAAAGAGCATCGTTTGTTACCTGTTTGTACTCTTCTTAGATCGTTTTATTCAACAAACCGGAAGTAGAAACAATTCAAAATATGTCAAAGAGAGAAATTGGCTATTTTTTAAGATTATCAAAAAACGGTCAAGCTATTTCGAAAAAAGCATCGTTTGTACTCGTTCGTACTCTTTTAAATCGTTCATACCTCAAAGGGAACGGGAGTAGTGACATTTGAAAATATGTCGGACAGAGAAATGTTGCTAATTTTTGAGATATCGCAAAGCTGGCTAACGCTACTATTCGAATAGAAATCTCGTTTGCAACTGTTTGCACCTGTTTTGAAATCGTTTGTACTTAAGCGAAGCCGGAAGTAGTTCTTTTCAATATTTATGTTACATTTTTGTCTTTATTGACCAAGATTCCATCCCCTATTTAGAAAACATAAATACAGAATATTCTGCATTTTTCCAAATCTAGGTCAGACACCTAGTAATGTGACCATTATTTATTAATTAATAATTAACTATGTATTTAATTTTTACTTTGTGAGAACTTTAGTATATTCTTAAATATGTATGTTGTTTTTAAACCAACTTTTATTAATTATTTCTATAATCTTTGGTTGCAGATACCGGTTATAAATATATGCGCTTAACACCAATTATACTTTTCTTATTATGTAATTATTATGGACCTCTGCTAGGCGAGATTATAAAAAAGATATTCAATTGAGTCGTGTAGCGGCATATTCAGCGAATTGAAATCGATGGCATTGCCGTTGTGCGATATCTCAAACATTAGCGAAATTTCTCTCTCATATCTTCAAATGCTTCTACTTCCGGTTTGGTTGAAGTACAAACGATGTAAAAGAGGTACAAAGAGTACAAACGATGCTCTTTCAAATAGCCTTGGCCGTTTTTTTGATATCTTAAAAAAATAGCCAAATTTCTCTCTTTGACATATTTGAATTGTTTCTACTTTCGGTTTGGTTGAAGTACAAACGATGTAAAAAGGGGTACAAAACGGTACAAACGATGCTCTTTTCGATAGCGTTGGCCGTTTTCCGATATCTAAAAATTAGTGAAATTTCTCTCTGCCCACTTACTTATTTTCAAATGTTTCTACTTCCGGTTTGGTTGAAGTACAAACGATGTAAAAGAGGTACAAACGGGTACAAACGATGCTCTTTCGAATAGCCTTTGGCGGTTTTTTGATATCTTAAAATAATACGCAAATTTCTTCTCTTGACATATTTTGATGTTTCTCTACTTCCGGTTCGGTTGAGTACAAACGATGTAAAAAGAGTACAAACAGGTACAAACGATGCTCTTTCGAATAGCTTGGCCGTTTTTGTGATATCTTTAAAAAATAGCCAAATTTCTCTCTTTGACATATTTTTGAAATGTTTCTACTTCCGGTTTGGTTGAAGTACAAACGATGTAAATGAGGTACAAACAGGTACAAACGATGCTCTTTCGAATAGCGTTGGCCGTTTTTGATATCTTAAAAATAGCCAAATTTTCTCTCTTTGACATATTTTTGAATTGTTTCTACTTCCGGTTTCGGTTGAAGTACAAACGATGTAAAAAGAGGTACAAAACAGGTACAAACGATGCTCTTTCGAATTAGCGTTGGCGTTTTCCGATATCTCAAAAATTAGTGAAATTTCTTTGCCCACTTACTTATTTTCAAATGTTTCTCTTCGGTTTGGTGGAAGTACAAACGATTTAAATGGAGGTACAAACGGGTACAAACGATGTTCTTCGAATGGCGTTGTCCGTTTTTGAATTATCTTGTACTTGCTGCTGATTTTTTTTTAACCCTTTCTATTTTTTTAACCTTGAGGTACAAACGAATAGAAGGTGGTACAAACGGGTACAAACGATGCTCTTTCGAATGGCGTTTGTCCGTTTTTGCAATATCTTGTACTTCTTGCTGAATTTTTTTTTAACCCTTTCTATTTTTTAACCTTTGAGGTACAAACGAAACTGAAGGTGGTACAAACGGGTACAAACGAAGTACAATCCAACCGTACTACGTTTATTTTTTTTTAATAAAGTTGCTTGCCAAGTTCACACCGGTCCCTAGCCGAGGTGTACTGCAATGCACATGATGTGCACGGCCGTATTTTTACATACATTGTAGTTTGTGTGAAGGTTAAAGCCAGATTAACGATGCAACCTATGTGTGGTAAGCGTAAAGATTAATGCAGCGTGCACTGATTAAGAATAACAAAAGCAGTGTGATAGGGAAATGTTTTAGAGTATTCACATTGATTTATAGAGTTTTATTTCTAATCAACTATCCCGAGAGCCATTTAGAGAGCGCAAGTACTGCTTGTAACACGGTTCGACGTTTCAAAACAACAGAGTAGGCATGACTATTTTGTTAAAAAATCTTGGATTTAAAACAGTTTCTTTTTAAAAGAAATAGAGCAACGTTTGTGTTAAGAAAATTAGAACCATGTGAAAGTGGTTTTTTAAGGAAATGTTTTTTTTTTTAAGAAGATTGTAATGTCAGTGAGTATATTTCACGAAATGACAAAACAATACGCAGTTGCTTTCTACATTGCTGGTTTAGGCATTTTCAAATGCAATCTTGCTAAGTGAGGAAGGTAACTTAGAAAATGAAATGGTATCGAGAAATGAAGAACAAAATTTAGACATTTCACAATGTTTGGAAAACTATGAAGAACATGTTAACGTAGAGGATGATATTCATTGCTTTACACACAATTTTACCAGGAGAAAAAGACGAAGATAATTGCAGCTACAGTAGAAAAAATGAAGCAGAAGAGGAAGGATATGAAGGCCATGATACTGAGCCTAGCCTAGTCAACAGAAAAGAAGCTCATGGTCTAAAATGAAATGGTATCAAGAAATGAAGAACAAAATTTAGACATTTCACAATGTTTGGAAAACTATGAAGAATATTTTAACATAGTGGATGATATTCATTGCTTTACACACAATTTTACCAGGAGAAAAAGACGAAATAATTGCAGCTATAGTAGAAAAAATGAAGCAGAAGAGGAAGGATATGAAGACCATGATACTGAGCTTAGCCTAGTCAGCAGAAAAAAGCTCATGGTCTACAGCTTTCATTGTAATTCAAGTTACAGACAGATTGACAGCCTTCTTCTGAAGAATAAATATCGTCGAGGCCTCGCACAATACACCCCAGAAGATGACGCCAAAATGTAGGAGCGAATGGAAATTGGCGAAGTAAGCGCTAAACCAAATGCATACAGAGCCGACGAGAGTCGAGTGGCCAAACTATTAATGTGTCCATTCCACTTTAATTTAGTGTTTAACGTTGCACCAAGAAACTTCGCATTGGAATTCACGTGATTTGAGGTCAGCAGTAGGTTTTGGATTTTGTCTTTTTGTGCACTTTCAACCCATTTTTCAGCGAACCATCCGTAAGCTTCTTTAACTACTTCCTCCGATTTTGTTGCTGTTTCCAGGATAGTAGGTGCCCGTACAAGCAGAGATGTGTCATCAGCATATATACATAGTTTGGCACCCCGGATACTAGCAGGCAAGTCATTCATATATATTAAGAATAGTAAGGGTCCAAGAATGGATCCTTGTGGTACTCCGTACTTTATTTCACGAATGTGGAAAAATCGGTTATTCCAAAGAGTTGCTTGGCGCCTGTCACTAATGTAAGACTTTAGCAGGCTAAGGATCGTTCCCCTAAAACCATAATATTCCAGTTTCGCCAAAAGTATCTAGACCATACTGCGTCGACGCTGGAACCACTAGAAGCATCTCTACGTACTCATGTCCTTCGAATGCAGCACAAATAAATTGTAAGACCGCCAAGATACCCGAAGAAACTGATCTTTCCTCTCTATATCCATGCTGTTCTTCTGCGAGAAAACTTTTTTTTCTAAGTAAGCTGATAACCTACTTGTGATCGCGTTTTTGAAAACTTTAGAAATACTAGGCAGGATGCTTATCGACCCATAATTTTCAACTTTATTTGCGCTGCCCTTTTTAAAGATGGGAATGTAACGGAACGGGTTTTCTTATCTGGAAACTTTTGGGGATGGTCAGCCCAATTCATTCAAGACAAACCAAGCACCGTTTTACAGATAACCCCAACTGCTCTTTTGATAGACGAGCCACTGCTGGAAAACAATCTTTTTGTTCAGTAGCGTTTGGTACTCCCAGTAAAGTTTTGGAGAGCAAGTCATTTCGGAAAGAGCAAGCCGACGAGGTGGGTAAGTGGACAATCTTTAGGGTAACTAACGGCCCTGCTTCGACTGACTGAGAAAAAAAACGTTGGAAAACACCTTTGGCTAAAACTTCTAAAACCAATCGCTACCGAACAAAAGGATTGTTTTCCAGCAGTCGGTCAAAAGAGCAGTTGGGGTTATCTGTAAACGAGGCTTGGTTTTGCCTGAATGAATTTGGGCTGGCCATCCCCTAAAGTTTCCAGATAAGAAAACCCGTTCCGTTACAGGAACAACTTTGGCTATTTTCATTTCAGATGTAAAAGATCCTTACAACACGCATAGATTAAAGATGTTTGCTAGCGCATCGCTTATTTCTTCTTTCACTTGTTTGAATAGATAAGCAGAAATGTTGTATATGTCCATTGTGTGCTTGTGTTTCAGGTTACAAATTATGTTTTCTATTTCTTGTTGAGTAATTGGCGCGTAGAAGAAAGTTTCCCCATTATTAAGATCTAATTTACCAAACAGTTCAATTGGTGAATCAGGAGATTGGATATCGTTCGTGATCAGTCCACCAATACTACAAAAGTAGTCATTAATTCTATCGGCTAATAGATTACAATCACTGCCATGAGTCGAAATTTTTGTTTTAGTTTCGTCAGATATTACTTTCCAAATGGCTTTCATTTTATTGTCCGATGTCTGGATAAATGCTTCATTAGATTGTCTTAATGCTGTTATTCTTTCTATGTGCACTCTTTTTCAATGTGTCGATATTGACTGTAACATTCGTTGCTTTTAGTTGTATGTGCGACACATGCCCACGCGTCGAGATTGTTTTTAAGATTTTTAATGACTTGATCGAGTTTAGGTACTTTTTTTAGGGCCATGACTGGAGATTATACACTTTTCTGGGAAACATCGGTTAAATAGATTCATGAATAAATTGTGAAAATAATTAGAGTTCCGAACCACAAGTAATATGTGTTGTTACGGTTTTTTTGCTTCACTTACCTCGATTTAGTTCTCCGCTAGTCTTTTCGACAAGCTTTTGTAACCCTATTTTCTTCTATTTCCGTCCTCTACCTTTAGAGATGCTCCTACGTCTTGTATTTTCACAACGTATACATTATCGCTTAATTTTTGGCTTTCAAATTGTGTTTTCTTTCCCCTGTTAGAAAGGTCTAGCTAGAATTTGTATTTTTTAATTCTCATTTACTTACAGATAGTTTCTTATACTTAAAACGGTCTCAGATTTTCGTAACTTCTTTCAATTCCTGTGTTTTGACATTTGGATGACGTTTTCTTTTTAAGGCTAGGTCTGTTTGTTTTGGACATGGCGGCATTATCGATTTCCACGCAGCGATAGATGTGTTCGATTTGTGTGTTTGATCGTGGTTTTATCTAGATCTGCCCTATTCTGTGTTTACATCTTTCCGACATTAGAGGGCACCTCGATGTCCGTATTCTTGTTTTATTTATGTCTTCTGATTGGTTGTGTGACGTATTCCTTCCTTCCGGTTTGCTGGCCATTCTTGGTTGTTTAGACGCGTTCTTACGAGTACATCTTCCTATCTTTGGAAATTTTGGATATTTTCACACATTTGTGGATTTTATTGGAAGTTTGCTTGAATTAATCATTGGCCGTATCTTCGTTTGAAGTGGAAACTTCGGGATTATCACGGCAGATGAGTTCGATAATTCGAGATATAATTTGAGAACCAGGTGTCTGCAACGCCATATCTGTTTCTTTCTTCTCTTCGTTGTAAAACCTCGTTATTTAACGGTAAGCAGGTCTTGTCTTTTCTTGTGAAACACTAATTTTGAGGTTTCTGTATTTTTAGAGGTCTTTATAACCCCCTTATTTTTGAATTCTGTTCGTTTTATGTGAGAATTTGAACACCCACGTGCGGCTGAGGACTTCTGCGACTCTTTAAGTCCTTCGGAGAACCTACATTCTTTGAAATTTGCCCGGACCACCTGGTTTTGGGGTTATTACCGGGTCAGCCCAGAGGCTACGATCTGTCAGTCCCCATAGAAGAGGATCTCTGCGCCCCGCTATCAACTCACCGAGGGCAAAGCTAAGTGCACGTTCTCTTCACATTCCTCCTTTTGAGCTTTATTTCTTTTTATTTGTCAATCTGGCAATAACCTTTATTTGTTTATTTATATGTCAAGATTTCGCATTAAAAATTATATTTGCTTTGTCAGTAAACTCATTCTTTTATTTCTTTGTGTGTAAACATTTGCAACCCGCTTTACCCCCGACGTTTATTTAACACCGTGGATTCTTGCTTATCTTGGGGGCATGACATGGTAAGTAATCCTAAGCAGGTGGCGTCGAAATTTTTATCCCATCTTGGGTTTGTGTTTCTACCAACCCACTCCCTCGCCGACGAGGCGGCTGGCACCCTGCATGATTGCCGAATATCAACCCACTTATTCGAAGGTTTGTAAAGCGGAAGTGCATCACCTTTTCTGTTTTTATTTTGATTTCTTGCCTCACGATTTTTCTCGGTATTCTACCGTCACTTTCGGTGCCGGAAATTTAGGTAACAGTGTAGGTAAGTATAGTTCTGCAGCGAGTAGATTTTTAAATATTTTTGTATTATTCGCATTGATTTCTCTTATAGTTTTCTTTTCCTTTTTAGGAGAGTCTATCATCCAGGAGTATATGAGTAATACTCAATGTAGTCGTTAGTTATGGCCGGCAAGGTTTTTCTGTGTCGTTTATTCTTCTTTTACCTTTTGATCGTCGAAAAAAAATTAGGAAATAATATTGCAGAGGACTCATTCGTTATAATTTATTATCTGACTGCAAGAAATTGTCATGAAAGAACGAGTACAGCACTTCACACAATATGCACTGAGCGCGCACGTACGTTTCAATTATTTCTATTGTATAAATGGGTGCGGTGTTAAAATAACTCAATTGCGTCGCCCGCTCCGATCTCCGACGAGCATATTTTGAATTTTAAATTATCCTCGACAGCTAGGCATTAACTCTCCCCACGACAAATACGCCTGGTAAGACGGAGAGGGCAAACGCGTATACTCTCGACACAAAACACAACGCCGTGCCGCGTCTGCAGGCCCCGACACTCAAAGCTGCTTAACGTTTATTATTTATGATGATGCAAATGGAAGTTCGTACAAAATCAAAGTTGACTCGATGAAGTGGGTGGATTCAGTATTTGGACTCGGAACGGAGACGAGGACAATTGCAGGGAGACTTCGCATTATTAGGAAAGAGATGAAGAGAAAGGGAGGCAAAGGGAATCGACTCAGCGTTCTACATATGGTGGCGTTTTTCGAGTGTTTCTTCACGTGTCTGTGATGCGTTCTTGTGACTGCAGTAGCGTATATATGCAGTCCGTATTTGTATAAATATATGCATACGTATGTAT
This sequence comes from Protaetia brevitarsis, assembly GCA_004143645.1. Lineage (NCBI taxonomy): Eukaryota > Metazoa > Arthropoda > Insecta > Coleoptera > Scarabaeidae > Protaetia > Protaetia brevitarsis. The sequence continues at coordinate 9,948 of RXPK01003428.1, forward strand.
GTATGGATAATGCGTGTATGCCAAGACGTGTTTATTTATTAATGTTGTGTTGGTACCCACGATGTTTAATTTAGAAGGTTGTCGTGTCCGTGTCTGTGTTGTTAATTTGCATTAGGTCCGTTGTCGATGATGGACGTTTCAAAAGTGGAGACAAGAAGGACTCGTGGGCGCGTATGCATACAGATGGACAAGGATAAATTATCTATGCTCGACCGAAATCATAATAAGAATGTAATTAACATTTTAATAGCATAATGGAAATATAATATATGTATATTTATTGATATAAGAACAAGAGTATTTGCCGTTGGGGATTTTATAGATACATATATCTGTGATATCAATTTAATAACATAAAACATTATTACAAGATAAGTACACAGAGAATTATATTTTCTCACCTAACGGGACGCACCCTCAAAGCCCCTTCTCGGATTATTAAAATTTCAAATAAGTAAATATCGAAAATCGATGTAAAAACACTAACTGTACAAATAAAAGAAATGTTTCAAACCAAAACAAGTTTAAATCTTTATTTATTTACCAAATGCTAGGTTTCATCATCAGTTAGACTCTTTGATCACAAGGTACGTATGTTGGAATCAGTAAAATACTATATAAGACAAATTATTTAATACAAAAACACGTATTCGAACTTTCCTAGCATTTTAAATGCCTATGAGGTTATGGAAATGTCACATTGTAAATTTAATTTCCTTTTAATAACGGCGCCATCTACCCGCAAACAACAATATACTAAAATTTATAGCAAACGATCATCTGTGATTATCGATATTTGTTAAAAATAGCTATTTTATCACAGACCAAACTCAGTGATGTTATTTTCTCTAGTTTGAGGGCAATACGCCAACCTCACCAAGAGAACATCCCCAAGAATGAAAAATCTCTCCGAGCAAAAATATAACAATAAACATAAAATATACCAGGTAAGCTTGAATTAACATATAAAATAAAGTTTTCATTATAATAGGGCAATATTTAGCACTTAATGCTAATATTGTCCATTTTAAATAACTATCTTTAACAAATTCATAATTCGCCTGTAAAGTAGGCAACTGAGCACACGCCTCACTTTTGAATTACTTGTTCATTTAGTTTAGAAACCTGTTCTAAATGACTTTAATTTAGATTCAATACCTTAGATATCATAGCAACACATATATTCAAACATTTACGTGTTTCTCCGAAGGTTCACGTTTAATTACAGATCTAATAAATTTTGATATGGATACGATTATGGATGCGTTTCTACGAAATGTTACACGAACCAGAGAGTGGTGACAAAGGAAGAGAGACTAAAGATCTACTGACAATGAGTAAAGAGACTTTAGAGTATTTTATTTTAGTTTTATTTATTAGTAAAGAGAGCTCTGGTCACTTTAGATTAAATAGGCGTCTGTTTAGCATAGGCCTAGTAGATTCTGATTAATTCTGCTAAGAGGTGACGGAGAAACCAGTTTTTGCGCTGTGCCAATGCGATTGTTTGGCGCGAACACAAGGTTTTTAGCACTGGGCGTGGAGAATTACATAGCTAACAGCTACACAAAGGAGCTGGTATCAAAGATGATGGGTTTGCCCTATTAATTAGTTATGAAGACAAAATTAGAGAGCAGATTCTAGAACTCTATCTGAGATGGTCTCCGTGAAACAGGTCCCAACGCTAATGTAATCTAAATTTAGAAAACTACAAACTTTACTAATTTCACTATTTCAAGAAAACAATTGCCAAATCTAACTGATGTGCGATTGATTGCAATAGATTTCAGTAATAGATATTTTGGTGACGAATATCGACTTAAAACAACACATGATACTGTATTCTATTAAAACCACATGATTTCTATGGAAACATAGCATAGTATTCAAAATTAATCGCATTAATGAAAAGGGTTATGTCGCGTCGTCTGAAAATTCTTACATTGGCTGTGAAAGAGAAAAAAAACGCTGTTTATCAGGAAAAACTCTTAATTTTTTCCCCAAATTCCTAACGAGTATGAAGCAGGGTCTAACTGATGTATTCTCAAACTCTGTTGATTGTGTTTAAACAGGTACACTTAATTTTACCAGTTTTCTCTAAAATAATGGAAAAAGTTATATATTTGCAACATAAGAAGTGTCTTTCTATATACAAAATTATTCCTGATTGCCAATCGGGATATGGGCATAGTTGCACCACTACTCTCTTAAGTGTAACCAATGATTTAATTTCAAGTATTGATAGTGATTTGGTTTCTAAACTAGTCTTACTTGATTTTAGTCGAGCGTATGGTACTATCAGTCATGAGATGCTTTTTGCAATTTTATCGTATAGAGGTTTATGTCCAACTGCAGCATTGTTGCTTAAGTCATACTTGAATAATAGGTTGCAAGGTGTTACTTTAAATAATATAAACTCCCGCGATAGGCTTGTGTAGCGTGGCATTCTACAGGGATCCATTCTAGGTCCGCTTTTGTTTTTAGTCTGTACGTCCTCTTTTCCAAGTATCATTAAAAACTGCAGAATACATATATGTATGCGGACGATATACAACTCTATTATGCCTTTCACCCGTCTAAAACAGTCAGAGTGGTATTATGAATGTTAATAGCGACCTTGCTGCCGTTGCGAAAATATCAGCTGATCATTCATTAATGATTAATCCAGGTAAGTCAGCGGTTTTGCTATTTGGTAGCAAAAAATATTTCTTGGAAAGTCAATAAAGTTGAAAATAATTCCGTGTCAATTCGATATGAATATAAGAATTTGGGCTTAACCTTGGATGGGAGCCTTCAATTCGATAATCATGTCTCGGAGGTGCATTCTTTATATATTATTTTTATATCATAAATGCGATGCCATAATCTCAAAGAATAAAACTATATTATTTTTATTATTAAAATAATTAATTTAATCATTGAAAAAAATTAATGTGCTCCAGAATAATGTTTTTTTTATCTGTTAGAAACTTAATTTCACTGTGTCAGTTTGGGTTTATAAATTTTTTCTACATTGGACATCATTTATCGTCTGTTGAATGGCGGTGGGGTGGTGTGTGGTTTGTTTTTCGATCTTTCTAAAGCTTTCGATACGGTTCACTACCAATTACTTAGATAGCAGTAATTCTACTATCTAGATACGGAATTAGAGGGCCTGCTTTGAGTTGGTTTTCTTCTTATTTGAGTGGTTCCTCTCAGCACGTTAATGTAGCGGGTACTTCTCGAGATGCATTTTCTATGCCCATGGACCTTACAGTGGGTGTACCACAAGGTTCTGTTCTTGGAACCCTTCTTTTTGTGTTATATGTTAACGACCTTAACTGTTTTCTCTCTTTCCGTTGGCAACCTTTGCCAATATGCGGATGACACTACTGTTATCATCTCGGGTGTTAATGATAGTGAACTTTCACGGTTTGGTAGTGAATGTGCATTGGCAATGTCTGGATGGTGTAGTGATAATGGACTTGTATTAAATAAATCTAAAACTTCAATGGTAGCCTTCAGTTCAGCTAGATGCCCCGTCGACAGATCACTAATGGTGTGACTGGGGACTGTGTCTGTGCCTGTGGTGTCTGAAAGTGATTTTCTTGGCTGTCGAATTGATAATCGTTTATCTTGGAATAGTCATGCGTCCCATTGTGTTCAAACTATGTCACTTTATATGCCATATATAGATTGCGAGGTATTGTATCGTTGGAGGGACTATTCATGTTTTACACGCAAATATTTTCTTCAGATTGCGGTATGGCATTTTGTTTTGGGGTGCAGGGCGTAGTCTCTCGCGTTGACAATGTTTTCGTTAGGTGCCATGGAATCATGCCGTCCTATATTTATTAAATATTGTATTTTGTCCTGGTCATGCCTCTTTATTTATAAATGCACGGTGTTCACCCATAAAAACAAAAAATTGTTTTCTTTTAATAATAACTTTAATACTGCGTATGATACCAGATATAACGATGACTGCGCCGTGCCAACTCATAGAACTGCGCTCTTTGAAAAAAGTCTGAGGTTTATGTGCATCAAGATTTATAATAAATTACTAAAAAAATTTTAGAAATTTGGAAACTCATGGGTTTAAAAATTACTTAAAAGAATATCTGAAGCACAAGTGTTAGTTTAGAAGTGTTGAATTTGAATACGTTTTTTATGTATAAACCTAGGTATGTAACGTATTTTAATGTAATTTTATGTATTTTATTGTATATCTTGTCCTGACGCAGCCCATATCTCTTTAGATCCAGTGGCTAATAAAATTATTATTATTATTAAATTAACCCCTTCTGCGCCACGTGCCTCCCAAAGTCATCAAGTCGATCTAAATACCCCTATATGGCAAAATTTGCACGCTCGAGAGGGCGCGATACTTCCTTTACACAACATATTTAGAAACATTTACAGAAGCAGGTGTAGCTGCTAATACAAAGTAGCAGTTTTATACACTACATTTTATACACTGTTATATACAGGGTGTATCAAATAAAAAAGTAAATTTTGCTTGGGTGTTAACTACACGACATATAAAGCACAAACCCACCTAAACCGGATTTCATTATTAAAAAATAAAAAAAAAAGTAAAATTTAGAGCCAAAAATTATTTAGTCCGGGCCTGATGCAAGGAAACGTCATGTTAAGCACCCGCTAAACCTGGTATTATGTATAAATACATTGCACTCATTTAGTATTATTCGTAATGGTATGCCGTAAGTTCATTTAACGTCATTCTGAATAAATAAAGGCCAATCGGCCAGTGTGCCCTTATAAAATAGCAAAACTGAGGCATTTTAAATTTCTTATTTTTATAAAATAAACATTCCTTATTTGTTAAAAGGTACGTAAGTTCTACAAAGTATTATTTTAATATCCTGATAAGACGTTCGAGTTTCACCGATATGCGACTTCAGTAGTTAGAAAAAACGTAAATATTTTCTTTTGCTTTGTCGAATCGAGATTTAGTTGTTAATAAACGGTACCACATGAATCTGAGTTATTTCTTTTGGATTTATTTAATCAAATAACGCAAAATGAATTGAATCGAATTACACAGAAATAAATGTAGATACAGAAAATTTGTAAACACGCCTTTTTACTATGATGTCGCGCAAAAATGAATCTATACATTCCCGCGCTTTTGCCGATGCATCAAGCTTTAATTTTCTTTATATGAAAGCATGATGGTCCTGAAAAGGATCGTTTTTTCGAGACGGGAAGAATTAAATAAAATGTTCGAAGTGGCTTGCACTCAAGCGGCGATCCACACAAAACTAACAGCGGTAATGGTTGAATGATAGTGGTATGTGGGGGTATACTCGGACACATTTTAGGTTGGGCACAGGTGCGGCTCTAGCCCACGGCATTTACAAAATATTTTTTTTCTCGTTAATGCTTACAGATAGACCCCTGTGCATTAAGACTTTTTGATCGTATATGATTACAACTGCTACATATTATTATATTTACCTCTATATCTGATACACCCTGTATACTGCTGCGAATATACATGCATGTTTCACAACATCACGCTTGTCTACTATATTAGGAAACTGCTACAAAATAGCAGTTTGCTTCGTAGCAACTCATCACTAATTTTTAGTAACTTCAACTTGATTGAGGCATGATACTTCCTATCATTTTGTGTAACATTAATAAATATTCCAACATGTTTAATACGGTATTAATTAATATGTCGTTTTAAGTCGATATTTGACGCTAAGATCTATTGTTGAAATCTCTTGCTAACTTCTTACCGGTCGAGAATCTATGCAAAGATTGGTTTCTCTACCGGTAAATGAAAGCAGGAATACTACTACAAGTTTAGCAAAATGGTATAAAAAGTAACACAAAAAAGCTATAGCTATTTTTTTTACTTCTCAATTAAAGTAATTGTATATTAAATCCGTCATCAAAACAGATGATTCTAGAGATTCTACTCACGAGAATTCAATTAGTTCCAAAACATTTTTTTTTTTTTATATATACTTCTACTGAAATGCCTACGCAAAAAAAGAATGTTGTTGAACTTCAACTTCATAACTTCACACCAACAACCATAAATAAATAATATCGTCGTTAACATAACCCGAACAAAAAAAAAATACGACAGAGAGAAAGAGAAGAAAAAAAAACCCGAAATTATAAAACAAACAAAATTATTCCGGGAACATATTGGAGTTAATGTTATTCAAATTAGGCAATGTCTAAACTGTCGGCCTACTCAGCGGTATGCGCTCGAAGAAGGAGGCAAATAAACGTTCTGCTAGGCTATGGAAAAGGACGGAGAGCAGGTGAGGCACAGACGTTTTATTCTTCGTCTTCCTCTTTCCCTTCCGCGTCCGCCTTCTTAGAAAAACCAGACACTGCTATCTCTCTGCGTGTGTGTGCGTGCGTTGGGACTTGTTGATTTTTTTTTTCCTTTCTGTGTTCAACGGCGAGTGTCTGTTTACCCAACACCTTAGTTCAATTAAGATATTGAATTAGATAGACCCAACTAACCGGTACGGATAATATTCTTCGGTATACACGGTGAATAGCAAGTCGAGGCAATGATTACTGTAACATAGGTAAGGTATGTGTGTATATACTACAGTAGTATCTATATCTTGTATGTCTACGGAGTTGGGGGAAAATTCAAAATGTCTTCTTCCATCGATGCCTATATTGGATCGTTGTATTATGCTTTCTAGCAGGAAGGAAATGAGAGGAATTGGTGTATAAATGCGGATATGATGGTGTGATATCCTGTTTAACCATGTATGATGATGGTATATTTTTATTTCTTCGAGATATTTATACAATCGATCATAAAATTTTAAAAATACACATACAAAATTGATTAATTATGCAATTTATATCTATTAAGAGTAAATTATAAAAACTCAACTAGAGCAAAAATAAAAGAATTTCACCAACTTTCAATTATGTTTTATTAACAATATAAGTGAGTTTTAGGGACTGTATTCTAAAGTTTGAAAATTTTTGTGAACATATGGTATAATCCGTATCATTTTAATTTTATAAATAGGCCAATAACTTTCGACGAAATGAAATAATTTTTTACACGCACGATAAATAATTGTTACTGTATCATATTAATTTTATTATTATTTTTGCTTTTTTGCTTGGTGGGAGTCATCTAACATATAGTAATAGCATTTTAAATGATTCTCAACATGGTTTTAGAAAGAATCGCTTTACCATTACCGCTTTGCATACCTTTTATGAGAAATTAATAAATCACCTTGAAGACTCCAAGCACGCTATTGGCATATTCTGCGATCTTAGCCGCGCGTTTGATTGGGTGCAACATAACATACTCATGGATAGATTGCATAGATATGGTGTGAGGGGTGTTGCGGCTGACTGGTTCGCGTCATACTTGACTGATAGGTCGCAGTTTGTTGAAATCACTTATCGCTCCAGTTCCATTAGGACTTATAGATCGGCAAAGCTTCCAGTGGCTGTTGGTGTTCCGCAGGGATCCATTTTGAGACCTGTTTTGTTTATATTGTTTATCAACGATATTGTCGGGTTTTTAGGTGATTTCCGAATTCTCATGTATGCTGATGATGCTTGTGGCTTGATTGCGGATAATGATCTTACGGTATCCGCAGTTGTTTGCAATAATTTTTTAAATGATGCTGCACTTGGCTTTCCAATAATGGTTTATATTTGAACAGTTCCAAAACTAATTATATTCATTTTAGAAATATTCATAATAAGAACGATCATGATATTAAATTATCCATATTGGGTGAGAATATAGTGGAAGTAGATTCAACTAAATTTTTAGGTTTAAAAGTAGACAAATATCTTTTAAAAGTAGACAAATATCTATCATGTTAAACGACTCGCTCATTCAAATCCAGAGTAAAGAATCTCCTTTTGGAAAATGTTGTGTATTCTATTGACAAGTTCTTCTCTTTATTTGAGTGACGTTGGCTTACCTGCAAATATATACTGTGTGGTTGTAAGCGAGCGCATCATAGGAAGTCCGAACGCTATGCACAAACAATGTAAAAGTGGGGATAATCGATGCGGTCGCTTTAAACATTAAGAATACATACGGTCTGTATTCTTAATGTATCATTCTTTTAATGTGTTCAAATTTTTTTTCTTCTTTTTTTATCTATTTTATAATTAGTTATGACGTATCCAATGTAATATTTTATATTGCCTAATGGATCTAATAAATACATACATACATATATCGTATTTTAATTCTCTCATTTCTGTGCCCTTTAGACTAATGTCTAGTGCTGCTATAAATACAAGCTCCCTAGTCAATCCTCAGGGTTAGATTATCGTATCAGGCGGTAGAATTAATAACAGGTCACAGTAATTTTAAATTGTATTTATGTAGAATTATGAGGGTTAATGATTCGCATTGTGAATGTGGTGAGGAATGCATTATGCAAATGCTACATATATAGTGTACCCAAGTGTATCTCCCCGATTTTGATAAAATTTGGTAGGAACGTAGAACACCGAAAAATATTTGACATGCATTTGTTTTTAGCGTGCCGTTTTTTGTTTTAGGGGGTGTAATGGAGTCTCAAAGTTTCCCTCAAAAAAAAAAACACACTTTTTGCAATATTTCAGAGACGAGAAGAGATAAATCGACCTATGTCGATATTAGATCTTGAAAGGCAGGCAGAATGGGGAATATGCAAAGTTTGCAAGCTTTTTATAGTAAGAAATTAACAAATTAATGTATTAATGTAATTAAGAGGAATTTTCTCCAAGATTTTTTTGTTCTCCTCATGCAGGATTCGAACCTAAACACTTTTGTTTACCGGACGAACGTTCTACCAATTAAGCCAGAGAGGAGCATGAAGATTCGAGCGATAAATCGATTAGATCTTGAAAGGTCGACTGGACGGCGAATATGCAATGAAATTAAAAAATTAATGTATTTCTGCTGGTAACTGTAATAATTAAAAGGATTTTTTCCCAAGAAAAATGTTTCTCCTTACGCCATATTCGAACCGACACAATCTCGTTTACCGGATGAACGCTCTACCAATTAAGCCAACATCGATAGCGTAATGTAAAACAAAGTCAAAATAGGGTTTAATATGGTTCATTGAAGTACTCCCATGCAATTAAGCGATCTGACAGTGGTATTGTCTATGTAATAGATCATACAAAATGACGGGAAAAAAAATTCGAAACGTCATGTCAAAAAAGAGAAAACAAAGTAGGTTCCAAAACAGATCCTTGAGGCACCATAACACAATTGGGTGTATGTAAAAGTCTGATATGTAGTTATGTCGGTTTATGTAACAGATTAAGTAAAATAAAAAATCGATCCTCGGTGCAACCAAATGCAATTAAATCTAAGTAAAAATCTGACAGATGTTTCGTTTATATAACAGGTCACATAAAATTAAATAAATAATAAAAGCATCATCCGAAGATAACGAAGACAGAGTACATAGAGGACACAAACGCAATCCTTGAGGCACCCTCCTTGGTGCGTATCCGATTGTAAATAAATTAAACAGTAAAAAATGTTGAAAACGTCATTCAAAGATAAGCAAAACAGAGTAGGCGCGAAATCCGATACTTGAGGTATCCCCAATTCAATTCAACATACCTAATTGAAAATTTCACTGCTGTGCGGTTTGCATCACAGGTCATATAAAATTAAACGAAAGAAAAATTGAAAACGTCATGTAGAAGTATTAAAAACAATGTAGAGCCTAGAACCGATCAATGAGGCACTCCCCATTCAACTAAGTGTAGCGCGTTGGTAAGATTTTCATTCAGGTGCCAAGAAAATCTAGTGTATTTGACGAAGTGTAATTAACTATGTGTAACAAAAGGTTTGGTAACTCTGCATATGTTACATATTATACAATACCCCTAACATAAATCGCGGATTTGGTAGAACGTTACATTATGATATAATTATTGTTTCGACTGTATAATAGTGATCACGTATACTTAAATCAAATCTAGTGAAAACATAAACATATCCTTGAGACATTCCAACGCGACTTTATACAATTTTTTTTGTAAACTTCTCCTAAGCCCCTTACCACAAACTGCACTAAACTGGACGCACGTTTCGATAGCAAAGCTATCATCATCAGCAGATACACTGAACTGTTTGGAGTATTTTTGTTATCAATTTTTTTTTTGATCATATGTTTTTAACAGTTAGGTATCTCAGAGAATTGGTCATTAACAAAGAAATAATGTAAGTTCAATAACCTGTTGAAGGATTTTGGAAATGTAAATGAAAGGATTTGTGTATCATAAATATTACTGAAGAAATAACAAAAAAGTCGACTGTATAGAAAGCTTTTCCCTGCAAGCACAATTTTTATGTAGAATATATCAGTTATTTCTTAAAAAATCTAGGCAAATTTTCATTAAATTTATCAAACATAGTACCATAGATGTGTTGCAAATATGTGATAAAATGTACGAGATAATTATTAAGAAATATGCATCCATCGAAAAAGATATGTTTGCCAAAACAGCATTTGTCGAAGTCAGTCAGCTGATTTATCACCTGGACATAAATTTGAAGAACAAATAAATCGCAAATTTTCCGACTATAAAACATATCGATGGGTACAATTACTTTTTAATGCAAACAAAAAAATCCCATGTATACTTTAATCATTTCCCAAGGATGTTGATATATTAATTATGTTGCCAAAATTTATTTCGGTAACAAAAAAAAAAAAAACTGAATTATTATTTAGATAAACATACTTCCTGATTAACACAAGCATCATTAAAATTGTCATCATGTTGTGTAACAAAGTAGTCACACACGTACATTTTACAATGCAAACCAAAACTAACCGCGATAACAATTATCACTTATCAAATTGGCATGCGTATATACTAAACGCTTTTATCAATTGTTTGTATCCTTATATAACAAACAAAACATGCACGCATCTCGGGAAACAAATGACGTAATGCGCTGATATATTTTCGCATATTCATTATGCAGATTATCAAAATCTCGGGAGCTTTTTTTTTTGGTTAATTTTGCATGAGTGATAATTTTATTAATAATTTCCATATCAATTTTATTTGTAAATATTTGGAATTATGAGTAAATTTTAAAAAGATGACAACAATTTTATATTCTTGAATATTAAAATAAATTACGTTATTTTATACAGTTTTCTAATACAAGACACCTTATATGCATACAGGGTGATTTTTTATCTTGAGACAACGGAATATCTCTAAAACACTGCATCAAATCAGAAAAAGATCTTAATAAGATTTGTTATAATGTAGGGGGCTCACTGAATGGTGTCGAACTCGATCCCCCACCTCACCTCCTCAGAGTGGGAGGGGGAACAACTTTGAAATCTTAAATGGGACCCCCATTTTGTATTGCAGATTCGGATTCTATGCCATGAAGTATGTAGTTTTTGTTTGAAACTTTTTTTTCGATTCGTAACAGATTGCGTTGTAATCGCAAAAAAAAACATGATTGTTAACGTCTAGAAAAAAATACACAAAAAAGAGAAGCAAGCAAACATGACTGTTTTTTTTTTATTGTGACATAAACTAACATTCCGTTGTCTCAAGATAAAAAAACTCACCCAGTATATGAAGAAACTGTTGCAGCATCTGTGACATCTTTTTCAACTGTATTCTTCAGACATCACTAAACTCTGTCTGGCAGCCCAACACGGACAGCAAGCAGTTCGTAAAGAGACAACTTATTTAAGACACGATAATTAGTAGGGCAAACGGATGCAACGGGGCCTTGTTCTTTTTCCCCTTTTCGATATCGGTGTGACATTCCCGCGTACTAACAAGGGCTTACTCGGAGACAGACTATGTTTCTCTATCTGTTCCACCATTTGATTTTAAAATTAACGCCATGTAAGCTAGGGTAGAGGTTATACTTGCAGAGTTTAGGTATCCCGAAATTATAAGTTAATTTTGGAGACATTCTGCGCTGTGCGGTGGTTGTCTGAAGTAGAAAAAATAGGCAGTTAATAAAAAGATGCAAATGAATTAGTAATAGAATCGCAATATTTTAATACCTTGTATTTGAAAGTTTATCATAAATATCAACCAAAGTAATGAGTCTTTTATTTGAATGATCATTATTTATTTTTTCATTTATAACAGCGGTTATTCACACCTGCACTTCTAATTTTGAGTTCGTTCTACAATCTGATGACTTATTTTTGTAGTATTAATAAAACACTATGGGACACAACGTAGAATAGTCTCATTGTTACATTGATTTGGAGAATTTACCGTCAAAAGTCACTATAGCATTTTAGTATACATTCGAAAACGTTTTACTGCAAAAGCAGTTGGTATAAATTTAACGCCAGATGTGATGCGGATATGACGAAAGTTACTTGCTAGCTTGAAAAACTTATATTAAGAATATTGTAGTAACTTTTAAGCAGGCAGAGTGATTTGTGATTTGTTTTTAACTCCTAGCTTGGACGAATACAGGTCGTGAGTCAGTTGTTTGTTATAATTCACGTCTGACTGACGATTAATTCTATTTTTTTTTTAAAAGAACTGTTGAGAGATTTATAGAAATCTTTGGATAAAAAAAATATTCTTACATATACACTGCTTCATGTAACTGCCGGAATCACTTAAATAAAACTAACACTTATTTACTTGCCGTGATGTAGCCGCCTCCCTTATTCCAATTAATAGGCGCTTGCCTTACCAACTTATAAGGTTAAATTTACCAGTTAAGCCCCTACCAATCTACACGAAACATCGGGAGGGACCCATCGGCTACCTGTGTTTTTTTTTTCGGCAATTACAAACCCTAGACAAACATCGTTAGCATTTCTGACAGCGGCTGTTCTGTGGATACTAAATTCACCTATACTATTTTGCATATTTCCCCTGAAGGCTAGGTTCTTGGGAAGGGATGTGCATTTTGCAGATGTACACTGATGCCTGACAGTTATTATGTCGCAATGATTATCACCATTTGAAAACGCGGACGTTGTTTATAAGTATAAATTAAGCTAAAGGTTATTCTATACTGACCATCAGTAACTGTAGACTAACTGTATCAAATCTAGTGTTACCTAGGATGTATTGTTTACCTAAGATACATAAACCAGGGAAGAGCATGAGACCCATTGTCTCCAATATCAATAGTCCAACTTACTTATTGTCCAAATGGCTATCTGACAAATTCAATCACTTACCTGTGCAACCCCCGGATTTAGCCGTTAAAAATGCATACGCGTTCATTGAAAAGATTAAAAACATTGAACTTACTGACAATGAAGTTTTAGTTTCATTTGATGTGAGCTCACTGTTTCCCAGCGTCCCCGTTGATATCACTTTGACTTATTTAGAAGATTTCTTGAAAAGTAATCATTTGGGCAGTAATGAAGTTGATAGTTTCATTTCTTTGGCGAAGCTCTGCATGAAACAAAATTTCTTTCAAATCAACGGTACCTTTTACCAACAAACTGATGGAGCAGCAATGGGTAACAGCTTATCTCCCTTCATAGCTAACCTCTTTATGGGAAAATTTGAAACCGATCTCCAGAATTCTTTAGCGTATTTTCCACGGGTTTGGGTTAGATACGTCGATGACAGTTTTTGTGTTTTTGATACTAGTAAGTGCTCAATTAGAGATTTTCTTGAATAGCTAAATTCAAAATTTCCTTCTATTAAGTTTACCCATGAAGAGGAAACAAACAATAGGATTGCTTTTCTCGGTATGTTAGTAATAAGAAATAAAAATAAATTAGAAATAGATATATATAGAAAGCCCACTACTAATAACAGATTTATTTCAGAAGATTCAAACCATTCATGGAAAAACAAACTAGCAGCTATTAACTTTTTGGTGCAACGCTTACTTAATTTTACTCTATCTACAGAACGATAAAATAAAGAACTTAAAGAAATTATTAAAATCGCTGCATTTAATGGGTTCTCAGAAGACGTTGTATATAATACCATTAGAAAACATAAAAACAAAATAAGAATTAAAAATACGAGTACTTTAGAAATTAGTGACAAGAAAAATAAGAAATATGTTAAATTACCATTTTATTCAAGTTACACGAAAGGTCTACAAAAAAATTTCTCTAAATTCAATCTTGACATAGTTACTACTTCAAATAATAGTCTTAAAAATATTTTAGGTAACCCTAAAGATCAAGTAGTTAATTTGGACGAATCAGGTATTTATAAATATCTTGTAAAGATTGTGATCATGTATATATTGGGGCAAACTAAAAGATCAATTAAAAACGCGTTACAAGGAGGCATTTGGCTCATCTTAAATTTAGAAGGTTTAATCTAGTGTAGCCCTACATATGCTTGAAGAAAATCATAAAGTTGACAATATGAAGTTAGTTAAAAACGTAAACAACTATGTGCAATTAAATTGTTATGAGGGTATGGACAAATATAAAAACAAACATATTTTAATGAATTCAGATTTAGGACCATTAAATTCTTGTCTTTATACGGTTTATTAAGCAGTAGATTAGACGGAGTTAGGATTCATTCATTCATTCATTCAGGTTAGGGTGGGCATTTGAGGTTGGTGCTCATTGTACCATCCCTATTGATTCTCTTATTTCCACTTGAGCAGCTTGGTGTTCTCTATAAAGCCCAGTATCTTGCCCAGTGGAAACTTGAGGACCTTCGAGGGAGTTAGGATTAGTGACTAATTAAGCAAGACGGCAGTCAGCCATGACCGTGATCATTGTACCATGACCTTTATTAGGTATAAATTAAGGTAGTTTAAGTAGACAGGCATTGCTGGGTATCACTGGTGCAACTAACAGTACAGGGACCGCCTCTTTGGAGACCATTGTGGGACTCCCCCCGCTGGAACTTTATGTGAGAGCGGAGGCAATGAATGCGATCCTTAGACTGAAAGCCAACAACCTGTGGCATCCCAACTTCAGGGTGGGAGGACACACTTATACTACGGGCACGCGCTGGACGGGGCCATTGCTACAAATGCCCACGGACAGCATGCACCCGAAATTATCTTCACTGAAAGGTTGAAAACCTCCATACCGAACAGAGACCAGGCACGTAGTGAGATCATTGCTAACGAAAACTGGTACACGGATGGATCCAAATCCAGCCAGGGACAGGAGCCGGTATTTGTGGGCCCAGTCCTAATGAAAGGATATTCATAAGCCTGGGGAAACATACAACGGTCTTCCAGGCAGAGGTATTCGCCCTTGCAGCCTGTGCAGAAATGATTGCAAAAGGGGGCTACATGAGGAGGAAAATTAATATAATGACTGACAGCCAGGCTGTCATTAAGGCAGTTTCAAACCCTGTAACTAGGTCAAAACTAGTTAGGGACCGCAAACGATCCCTCAATGCACTGGCACGAGACAACACGGTGTCTCTGATTTGGGTGCCGAGACATGAGGATATAAAGGGCAACGTAATCGCCGATGAACTAGCCAAGGAGGGCTCTAAGAGACACTTCATGGGTCCAGAGCCCGTATGTGGGATTACCAAGGATTCCGCAAGAAGGGAGATCTGGACCTGGTTAGATAAAGAAAGTACAAAGAAATGGAGGTCGACTGAAGGCCAACTCCATACCAAAACGCTGATAGGGGATGGGGATGGTAGTTTCTCTGATAACCTACTCAAGCGCAGTAAGAAAGAAGTTAAAACCATTACTGGGTTGGTAACTGGACACTGCCTTCTGAAAAAGCATCTATACAACACAGGCCGTGTAAGCGAACCGTGGTGCAGAAGATGCGAACTACAGGAGGAAACGAGCTTACATGTAATCTGCACATGTGAGGAACTGAAGGTACTCAGGCAGAAATATTTCGGGAGAGATCTACTGGAGCCCTCGAAGGTCCTCAAGTTTCCACTGGGCAAGATACTGGGCTTTATAGAGAACACCAAGCTGCTCGAGTGGAAATAAGAGAATCAATAGGGATGGTACAATGAGCACCAAGCTCAAGTGCCCGGACATCAAGTGCCCACCCTAACTTGAATGAATGAATTTAGTGTAGTTATTTAGTTCAGTGTTTGTGCTGATGATGATAGCTTTGCTATCGAAACGTACGTCCATTTTAGTGCAATTTGTGGTGAAGGGTTTAGGTGAAGTTTATAGCATTACCAGCACCACAGTTTGGAGTATTTTTGTTACCATCAGTAAGTTGAGGTGGGGGATCGAGTTCGGCACCATTCAGTGAGCCCCCTACATTATAACAAATCTTATTAAGATCTTTTTTTTGATTTGATGCAGTGTTTTAGAGATATTCCGTTGTCTCGAGATAAAAAACTCACCCAGTATAAGCATTTTATGCCATTTATACTCCACTACAAAGAAGCAAACTAACATTCGCGTACGTCCATAAATTCGAAAGCGACATTAAGCGATAAAAAATCAGTAGACTGAATTATTATGCAGTGTGTACGATTTCTGTTTTCTCCGTTCGGAGAGGAACCACACAAACACCACCGACTACCGACCAGCATCGTGTCCATCTCTCTATATCCACGTCCAAGAGGAACGAAGACGGTTGTAAGGAGCAGAATTCCGAAGAACACCAATAATGTCACCGATGTCGTGCTGTGCGCCTAGCGCTTGTGTCGTCCGGCCGTCCTGTGTTTCTGTTTGCCGGCTGATTCAGGTCCGGTCGGTCGCTATCTACTGTCTGCCATCGGGAGACATAAAGTGTCCCCCTGTGGCGGGTGCGAGGGTCTTTTGGAAAACTGTGTTCGTGTCGTATCGGTACAAGTACGGGGTGAGCACCTATAGGGTTAGACGGACGGACCGCATGCTGGTTAAGGTTTCCGTGACTCTTTTGATGCCCCATGGACTTGGTGTGTTGTTATAGCTTCGTTCGGAACGAGAAATACGGTGAATGGTATTGGAATACGTAGAAAGGGTTATGTATTTGAAGGATATCGTTTATAACTGTCATTTTTTTAGCAACTAGTGAGTTATTAGTGTATATAAAGTGTCAATGTCAATAAGTTGGTATTTGATTTGATATAGTTTTAAAATGGGAATTATTGAAGAGTTATTTATTTTATATCCTGAATATTAATATACTATTGTGATTTCCCGGCTATATGCTTTTACAAGCAAAAGAAAAATAAATAAATAACTTTCTTAATAGATCTGCCTTTTTCTTTGCAGACACCTTCCTACAATGATAAACACAATGCAAACCTATTCCACTAATAAAACAGTGCAATCATTAATAACATGTATAATTTATTAATAAGTTTATATTAGAAACAAATAAATAGAATGAGAACTCTCACTCAAGGTGAGTACAGTTATTTGGATATTCAAACAAGTATTATCAATTATCCAGTATAATTTAGGAACTTTTAAAATATCCCGCGCTACCATAAGAGAATAGAAAACCACCAACCACGTTTGCCAACTTATAAAGTTCAGAATTTTAATCTCATAAGAAATAATAACCTCAAAATATTATAGAAGTTATACATTCATTTATATAATAATTTAAATAATGTTTTGACCAGATACCTCGTTTATCGGTTCATACAGACGCCAGACTACCTTCGAATGTGATTTCCTTGTAGTGACAATCCAGATTCGCTCGTATATTCACCTCCTTCGTTACATTCAGGATGTATGATTAGACTCGGAACAGCAAACACATGCACACTCCCATGTAGAACAAGTATCCAGATATAGTAAACACCAAATTTGTGATATACCCCCGCAATATGGCTAATTGATTTATATTTGATGAGAAAATGACACAGCTTTTTCTAAGACTTTTCATCAACTCACCCGTAACCAAGGATTTTCATACATTTTCTTTATACGAATCACATTGAGTCACTCCCCATTCAATTAAAATAGATACCTAGGATACCAGGCTATCGTACAGTTGTCAGACGATAAGTTATATTCAACTTCCATGACTACTAATACGATTTAATCCAAATTATACTGGACTTACAAACAAGTGTGTACATAAAATAGTAATCGCATTTCAATATGGTTGGTAGCTTTCCTCTTATGAAACACAGCAATACATATTAATTTATTTGGTTCGTGTTAAGACAGAAAGCATTCGTTAGTATATATTTATCGAAAATTTAAATTAATTGATATTATATCAACTATTTGAGTTCCGAATAAAATTTTTTAATATAATCGTTTATAATTTTTATTAGAACCTTTTTATGATAAGTTCGAAAGTTAAGAGATTAAGAAATTTTAAATAGTCTTTAACTTCTACAGGTTAATATTCAGGGTATTAATTTTTTTTGTAACAGATTAAAATGGTGAAGAGGATGAATTTTATGTAAACAATTGCTTTTCTTTTTAACAAGAGGTCAGGTAACGAGTAATTTTTGTATAGATAATTGAATTAACTTTTTTTTCTATTGCCGCAGAGAGAAAAAAACATTGGAAATTATTTAAATTGCTTTTTATTTTTGTGAATTCGCGACTGTGAAAGGGTAAGAAATCTTTTAAATAATTCAATTTATTTTTTTTACAACCTTGCGAAAAGAGAAATATTTAGAAAATGTTACAATAAAATAATTAAAAAAAAGAACAGAGCGTGGAAAAGGCTAAATTTTTATTTTTAAATGATTAAATTTTTTTTTTATACTTTAGTGATATTATGGAGGTCTTGTTAGAACTCCGAGAAGGAAGAATTAAGTACACACTAAAAAATTTTTCACCTTTTTTTTTGAAATTTTTCCGCATTGACTGGGGAGACCTTAAGGGTAACTTCAAGGAAAAATTCGAAATACTAGAAATTTTCTCATAATACATGCATGCTCCAGATTAACAAAACTCTGCAACAATACAATACATACACACAAAGGAATTTACTTAACTACTGTTTTTTTTAAAGCGAATTCTTTAGAGATTGGCAACACTGAGCTACTTTTCATTGTACTTCAAATTATGACAGCTGTCAGTGAAAAACCAAAATTAGAAATGGTTGCCTTAGATTGTATTTATTTATTACACGTTAGAATTACAACACAAAAGCATTTATTATCGAAAGTTACTTCGAGAACTGGTCGAAAATTAGATATGGAGAATGCGTTTATTCTATTAATCAGTTTAAGCAGGATTTCCGGCTATAGTTTGCTAATTTGGAAGTTACTTACACACCGCTTTTAACAAGGGAACTTTGCTAAATGTAAATCGCGGATTCTAATGAAACTTTGACATTTTATAGACCCCATGGAATGTTGTTACTCAAGAACACTTTCTGTTGTTGCGGAACTTTAACTTTAGGGGGTGTAAAATACCCTTGAAGTTCGACCAAAATTTCTTTTCTCTAAAATAACTTTTAAACGGCGAGAGATAGAGAAAAAGTTTAAATGGCGAACATGCACCGTTTATTACACTCTTTCGATTGATAGAGCTATTTATGTACAGGGTGTTATAATAAGTACGGAACGAGATATATTGTGAGTGTTGATCGAATTTCAGAAATCGGTTATAATCACTGTATTTGGCATCGAGCAATGTATATAGACCTGATTTACAAAAATATACAGGGTGTTCATAAAATTATGATTTTTTTCATATTTCTTTGTTCTAATGAGATACTATATATTGGGTAAGTTTTTTTTCTGATCTTGGGACAACGGAATATCTCTAAAACACTCCTCCCCCTCGAGTGGGAGGGGGGACAACTTTGAAATCTTAAATGGGAACCCCCATTTTGTATTACAGATTCGGATTCTACGCCATCAAGTATATAGTTTTTGTTTAGTTTGCAGCGTTTGAAGAGCTCTTTCGCCTGGTATAAATAGTTATATACAGGGTGTTACAATAAACCCGGAACGACATATATTAGCTTATTTGACATGGGGTTATAATCACTGTTTTAGTTCACTAGTAAGCAATATATACAAAAGTAATTTAGATAATTATACAGTGCGTCAACAAAATTATTAATTTTGCTTCTTTATGCCAATGAGATACTCTGTATATTATTATAAGGGCTGCATTCTGCGTCAAAAACAAGTCTAAAATTATGCCAGATGCTAAAGGTGCATACGTGATAGTTTTCAAGTTATGCACGTTTGGATGTAGGGGAGTATACTATTCCCGGCAACAGGCAGAAGGAAAAACAGGTCATATCACGCATTAAATGCAATTAATGTTATTAGATTTGACTAACAGACAATAGTCTCACTTACAGATATTTTTATTTTATCCGGGACAACGTGGCCTGAATATCTCTGCACAGACAATGTCTTGGGCCTAGTATCTAGTCGGCGTTGTGCATATCAATCCAGCAAAACATGAAAACATACGACTGATAAATCGTATTGTTGCAGCATTTGAGACAATTCGAAACACCTCCGGTATTCTTGGACGCACTCCCCAAATAATGTAACGAAGGATAGAACATCGCTTTGCAATTGAAGGCTGCCAACAATAATAGGTTTTGAAAATGCTAACTTAACTAAAGACATATATCTTACCAATTTTCCTAAGCCTTCCTTAAGCATGAACACATATTTTATAGCGTAGAAATTCGATCAAATACGCACAACATATGTCGTTCCGTGCTTATTGTAACACCCTGTACATAAATAGCTCCACCAATCGAAAGAGCTGTATAAATGCCGCATGTCCGTCATTGAAACTTTTTCTCTATCTCTTACCGTTTGCAAGTTATTTTGGATAAACGAAATTTTGGTCGAATGTTGAGGGCATTTTACACCCCCTAAAGTTGAAGTTCCGCAGCAACAGAAAGTGTTCTTAAGTAACACTGCGTGGGGTTGCGTAGAGGATATTCGACGTCGAATAGATAGATAATTCACCTAAAAAGCAGCTTTCTCAAGAAGTTCAGTTGTCAGTGGGAATATGCCATAGTGTTTTAAAAAAAGGACTTAGTTATTTCTGTCTAAAAATTTTGATACGAGAACACAATACTGTTAATGGTTTTTACAGAACATAGATGGATACACAGGCATACAAATCTCTACAAACAATAGTTTTTATTATGAAATTGGCCCCTTAATGTCGCAAATTTACATGTACATGCGGAACACTCGAAAATTACAAAATCACCCCCACAGGGAATCTAAACTAACTCAAATCAACATCAGAACTGAGACCTGTCACAGATGTTAAACACAATATCATCCCGCGTATACCAGTTCCGAGTGACAGATCAAGACGGGCTCGGTAATGAATTACGTTACCGTTGTGAGTTTAATCTTCACAGACGATCGGAGCAGGTAAACCAGACTTCGAGAAAGCATAATGCATACAGAAGAGATGCGCACATACAGTTTATACAGCACAACAAACAGAGAGAAGGCGTCCTAATATTAACAGTATACCGAGAAGGTCCGAGACAGCGCAGGAGGAAATATTAATTTTGACGTGATCGAGTATGTATGCCTTGTGGCGCGCTTATTATTCACGCGGCAATTCGAAATATGTTAATTCGATTAGGTTATTTATGGAGCGGATAATGGCGG
Organism: Protaetia brevitarsis; assembly: GCA_004143645.1. Lineage (NCBI taxonomy): Eukaryota > Metazoa > Arthropoda > Insecta > Coleoptera > Scarabaeidae > Protaetia > Protaetia brevitarsis. Next base: position 31,383 of record RXPK01003428.1, read on the forward strand.
GTAGTAAACGGCAGCCCGATGCGACATCAGCCAGCCTCTGTGTCTTCGTCTACGATATTTATGCCGCTAGATGGCGGGGTTAATCGATACTCGCTTCATGTTTTATTCAAACGCGAGAATGACGCAAAAAATTCCGGGTGTTTATCTGTTCGTTTAAATAAAGTTTAATAATTTTAAGTTGATCTTAAAGTTCGATCTATTTAGGAAATTCCAAACAAAGAAACCACCACGAATTGTTAAAATTAATTAGATGAATTTAATCAATCAATTCCATATTTTGAAACAAAAGACTTTTGATTTAGAAATTTCTAAAGTTTCATTCTTTTCTGGATATGCGGTGGTAATTTAAAGGCCTGGTATAATTGTACACTAGCTTTCAGTAAACAATGCAACCACACCACAATATATACAGGGTGAGTTTTTTTTATCTTGAGAAAATGGAATATCTCTAAAACACTGCATCAAATCAAAAAAAGATATTAATAAGATTTGTTATAATGTAGGGGGCTCACTTATAATTTCGAATTAAAATACAGGGTGTTCTATTTAAAAAAAATTGAGTTTTCTGCATTTGAAAATATGCCATTTGCAAACCCTTTTCTCGAGTTACATCTACATTCATAACATAGCAAATTTGGAGTCTCTACTTACAGTATTAAACGAGATATTAATTTCTCAATGATGCAATGATTATGACTAAAAAAAAGAAGGCTATACTTCCATAAGAGGACCACTGATTTGGCGATTTCTATGCATACTAACAGAAATAGCATGTGTTCCTGAGTGTAAAATGACTATTCATTTTTTGAGCAAGTGAAAACAAAGTACTAAAAACAGTGTTCGAAAAGTGCTATTTCGAGGTAATGTAATGTTTGTAATGTAATATGTAATGTTTATTTATTTACCATAGATCACAACTGACATCAGTTTCGTCAAAAATAAAAATAAAAAATAAAACAATAACAGAATTTCAGTTGAGATTAGCAACCTCATTGTCAACACTTTACACAACATTCTATCTATAAAGAACATATAAACATTCTATACTATAAACATATATGTACGTCTAGTACTTAAGCGTTTAAATAATCAATAAAACTATAAAAACATTCATGTAAAAGGTACGCCTTAACTGAGGTCTTAAATTGTTTAGCATTCGTTAATCTTCTTATTTGTGAAGGCAATTTGTTGAATGCCTTAATGGCTCTGTATTCAGGACCGCGTTCATATAAATGCGATTTATGAGACGGAATGCTCAACAAATCGGCATTCCTCGTAGACATATTTGAGTACAGATCAGCATTCCTAGTGAATAAACTTTTATTTGTAAATACAAACACGAGCAACTCATATATATACAAGCACGGTAACGGAAGTATACGCAATTGTTGAAACAGCGGTTTGCAATGACTTTTAGCAGTTTTTTTTTAACATAAAACGAATTATACGTTTTTGGCCGCGAAAGACTTCTATAAAATTAATTGATGAGCCCCAAAAAGTTATACCATACCGTAACCGTGAGAAGACATATGCGTAGTAAAAGACTTTCAATGTTTCAATGTCAACGCTATCACGAATATTAAGGATGGCAAAGCAGCACGAATTCAATTTCTTTTGTACCTCACTTATATGGACCGACCAATTCAGTGCGTCATCAATATGGATACCCAAGAATTTAGTACTTGAAACAAACTGCACTGATTTGCCACTCATTGTGAAATACAAACTCTCATTTTTTCGATTATTAAAATGTAAGGCTACTGTCTTTTTTTCATTTATCTGCAAACTATTCTGCCTGCTCCAATTTAGAATTTCGCTATTTGTACGACTGCCTATGGTTTTTAAATTTCCACAATTTTCAGATGACACAATACATGTTGTGTCATCGGCAAACTGATACAAGCAGTCAATATTTACAAAGTTGGGCAGATCTGAAACGTACACCAAAAAAAGTGTAGGCCCAAGGATTGATCCCTGAGGAACACCTCTCACTATATCACTAGTCGCAGATACACAACCTCTCATATGGACTAACTGTTTACGGTTACCTAAATATGATCTCCAAAGATGAAGTACTTCATCTCTAATGCCAATGTTATGTAGTTTTCCACAAAGTATTTCATGATCAAGCATATCAAATGCTCTTGATAAATCATAATAAATTCCAACAGTTTCAATTTTATTATCTAAGTTTTGAATTAGTTTTTAGGTTATGTGGGAAGCGTTTTTGACAGATATAACGTGTGGTTAATAGCGTGGAAAGAAAAGTTACTAAAATTTAGACAAAACAGGCGCAAAGTTCAAACGAACTAGACTGAATTGTGACTGAAATTGTCAGTTTAGCCATTGCAATTAATTTTTCTCTAAATCCTCCTCTTCTTTTTGGTGCGTAGACCTATTTGTAGAGATGTTTTGCCTGTTAGTGCCGCCGAAATAAAAAATAAATGAAATAGGTTTCTGTTATCTTTTAACATGAAGATCTAATTCTGACTATTACAACATCCGTCCCGTAAATGTTGATGGAGAAGAGCATAATGTAATGCATCGATGGCACTACTTGGGTAAGTGTACACAAAAGATAGTCCATATTCGATTTAATGAAACCATTTTTGTGTCTACTAAAGTTTTGATGTACACATATTATTGCAAGGAAAGAAACCTTCGAGTAGGAAATGGGAACCCTCCTTCTACCGGAAAATTGAATTGGAATGGAAGTTGTATGGTGATTGTTATTGCGATATTCAAGTGGAGGTTTTGCTGAAGGAAGCGAAATTGTGATCGTCAGAGTCACGACAAAAATCACTGGATACTTAGCCTCATAGAAAACGATTCGAAGTACTTTAGGATCTTAAAATAAATAAATATAGATAATGTGACCAATAACAAAGACATTTTATGATATGTACAGTGTAATTCAAATTAAATATTTAAAATCAAACAAATTCATTACATTAATGTGATTTAAAGATTTTATTTAATAAAATTGAATAAAGCAGTTTGTTATTTCTACATTGTCTTTTTATAAGTCGGTTTTAAATGTGAAACAAAGCAAAATTAGTCTATATATTAATTAAAATATGGGATACTTAGTTATTTTGCATATATTATTGTTTTAGAGGCAGTAAGAAAGGAGAAAGAACTCCACACCTTATTACATTGACAAATTCATTTATTCAAACAAGTCATTCGTCTTTTTAATAATGCTTTTTTTACGATGTAATCAAATAAATTGCTTTTATATAAAATAATTCTGTCATAATTATAACTTCAACTATACAATACAGTTTATATGTAACCTTCCTACGAATCATCTATGTGAAATATGAATTTATTTCTTTCCGATACACCAACCAATTATAAGAAACCGATAATGAGAACTGTGACAACTTATAATAATTCTTACAATTGTAGTGTTAAAAATAAACCAATATTTTAAAACAAACAAATTTCAGGATATTGTATCGAACCGCTGCTTAGTTATTACTTTAATTTACAATTGATTCCCATTAACTTAACAAATAAGTTTGTATTTGGCGCCTGTTTTATCTAAAATTTGGGCACTTTTAGTAACTTTTCCTTCCACATCGTTACCACTATATGTTAAATCCGTCAAAAACGCCTCGCACATAACCTCAAAGTGGCACTTTTCAAACACTGTTTTTAGTACTTTCTTTCCATTTGCTCAAAAAATGAATAGCTATTTTACACTCAGGAACACATGCTGTTTATGTTAATATGCATATAAATCACCAAATCAGCGGTCCTCTTACGGAAGCCTTACCAAAAAGAAAAACATTTAAATAACTCAAAAACGGCAACATGTAGCTATAGGAATAGCTAATGAAAACTGACGTATTTATGGTCGTATGCATAAATTATGTAAATTCTGTTTGGAATTGTGATAATCGGCTTCTGGACTTAGTTTCTTCGAATTTGTCTTCTGTTCCTGTGGTTTCTCCTGATAACTTACCATTTGTTCCTCTTGATCCTTATCATCCTGCGCTATCTATTTCTCTTACATTTCCTTTATCAGGTGGTGATCAATCTACGTTTCCCGCCAATGATAATAGTCGTTATGATTTTCGTAGAGGTAATTTAATCAAATTGTATTCTGATCTTTTTAATACTGATTGGTCATTTCTTGAGAAACACAGTGATATCAATTCTGCTCTTGATGAGTTCTATGCGTATTTTTACCAAGTTTTTGATACCTCTATACCACTAAAACATGCTTATACTGGCCCTTGTTATCCTGCGTGGTTCTCTAAATCCATTATTTCCAACCTTAAACTAAAGAATTATTATCGACAGAAATGGAGAACTACTAAGAACTCTTACTTTTACCAACAGTTCAGCAGACTTAGGTCTATATGCAAGAGTGATATCGCTGCTGCCTATTCAGCTTACCTCGCGAAAGCTCAAACTTCAATCAGAGCTAACCCGAAAGAGATCTTTCAGTTCATTCACAGCAGGAATGGCACCACACGCATACCTAAAGTTTTATTTGATGATGATGCACGTATTGATACACCTCAGGAGATAGTTGATGCATTCGCCTCCAAATTTTCCTCAATACACATTGATAGTAATGACTTCTCACCTAAAATCACTCATTCCAACTGTACTCCTTTCACTTTGTTACCAACTACTGAAGAAGAATTAATCAGTATTATGTCAAAGTTTCCACAGAAGTATATCGCTGGGGATGATCAAATACCTAGTTTTCTCCTTTATGATGCTCGTTACGTGCTTGCGAAACCCTTGGCGCATATCATTAATTTGGCAATTGGTACTTCTACCTTTCCTACGCGATGGAAACGTGCTAGAATTAGTCCTGTTTTCAAGAAAGATGACAAAACTCGCATTAGTAACTATAGACCAATTTCTATCTTGTCGAATTTTGCCAAGGTATTTGAGCATGTTATTTATTCTTGTTTGTATTACAATACACTCCAATATATTTCACCGCAACAACATGGGTTCATTAAAGGAAGATCAACAGTCACTAACCTTGTCTCTAAATGCCAATATCTAAGTGAACAACTTGATCTTCAAGGTCAGGTTGATGTCATCTACACTGATCTTAGCAGAGCCTTTGATGTAATTGATCACGGAATTTTGCTTGACAAGCTGTCATTCTTTGGATTAAGTTCTTCTCTTTTGCAACTTTTATATTCTTACTTATCTAACAGAGTTCACTACGTTTTTTACAATGGTTATAAATCATTTGATTTCATTCCCTCTTCCGGAGTTCCACAGGGATCGCATTTGGGTCCTCTTTTATTTGTACTGTTCATAAACGATTTATTGATGTCTCTGTCCTGTCCAGTACTTGCTTATGCAGACGACGTAAAAATGTATGCTCCCATTAGAACTCTAAATGATGTGGCTTACCTCCAACATAATTTAGATCATATTTTCAGCTGGTGCTTCTCACATAAATTAAAATTGAATGTCAGTAAATGTTTATTTGTGACCTACACGAGGAAAATTAATTACATCAACTCGATGTACTTAATACGTGATACTTATCTCAAGAAAGCGGACACGGTTAGAGATCTGGGGGTTTTATTTGATTCCCGATTAAGCTTTGCTGAACATATTGCTGAGTTGTGCGTTGCTGCTTCAAAATCTTTAGGTTTTGTCTTACGCTCATGCAAGTTTTTCAATGATGTGTCCCTTCTTAAAACTTTATACTTTAGCTTTGTTGTGAGTAAATTAGAATACGCATCTATGGTTTGGTCTCCGCATTACATCCACCTGCAACTGAGTATTGAAAAAGTCCAACGCCGTTTCTTAAAGTATCTATCCTTCAAACTGGATAGCCAGTATCCTACTAGAGGTATTGACTACGAATCCCTGTTGGAAAGGCATAGTGTGCGATCGTTGGAACACCGTCGGGATGTTGCTGGAGCAAGATTCGTCTTGAAGATTGTTCGTGGCTGTATTGACTCTCCTGATTTACTTTCCTCTATTGATTTTCTTGTACCTCGTTTATCCTCTCGCTCCTCATCTACCTTTTCATTACCTTTCCCTCGAACCAACTTATTACGAATGTCACCTTTAGTTACCATGTGCCGCAATGCTGATCTTTTCTTTGATGATATATTCTTTGATGCTATAGATAAACAAATTTAGTTCTCTTTTTTTCTTATCTTTTGTGTATTATTTTTTAGTTTATACTTTTATGTATGTATGTACTTTAGTTTGTCCTGTAAAAGGTTTTGCCGTTGGACAATAAATTATTATTATTATTATTATCATTATCAAGATGTTTTCCCTGTATATACGGGTTTCTTCGAGTAATTTTTTGATAAATCCATATTTTACCACATCATTTACCCCCAAATCATCCATATGACAACTTTACACAACTTTCATAAGACGATCTCCTTTTTTTTCCACCGTCGCACTTTGACTCACTCGTTCCGTCGCTTATTTATAAGGGCTATCAATGAGGCGTTGGCATTTTCGGTCCTCGCTCATCCGTTAAACCGTCTTCGTCTATTAATAAAGTGCCGAGAGCGAGCTATACGACGTCCGCCCGGCCCGGTCGCCGGTGGCAGTTTTTCGCCCAGTTTAAATTTTACGATCCGCCCGACGACAGACGACTATTTAATCCACGCAGTCGTAAAATTTGACCGTTTAGCTACTGCGGTTGTATTATTTTCCTTCATTTTCCGATTAGACGCGCGAGAATGAACTTTTCGCTTTGCTTTATTAGCGTATCGCGTATGATCTTTCACTCGACATACTATTTGCACAAGTTTGTAATACATATTAAGTTATATATACACGTTCGTATCAGAAATTATTTCGTACAGGCCCTCGTAACGATGAAATTCTTACCCACGTCTCAGTAAGCCTTATTTATGAACATAAACCGTGTCTCCAGTTGTCAGTTTCACTAAAGATATTAAAGACGCCAGCCTAACTCCCACTCAGTACCGACTGTCTGTCGTGTTGTTTCTATATGTAGGTATATAAGTATCCGACTAAAGCTGCCATTGCTCGTTTCGTATATACGGAGGTAGACAATGTAGCGTCGCCCACGTGCAAACATTGATTGTCAGACACCTTTGAACGGGTGGCAATACACTGGGAGTTGGAAAAATTCTTATACAGTGCAGTTTCTTTAAAACCTGACATAGGCTAACTTTCTTATTTGAAGAGGTAGCCTAGTACGTCCAAAAGCAATATTGTAGAGAATTACTTAAAGAAAAATTAATAAATAATTTCATTGCAGTATTGCCAAATATCTCGGTAGCTACTAAAAAGATGGTTTTGTAAATGGCAACACTGTATTTTGTCTTAAACATAATTTGAGATATCTCAAAATTCTCAATAAAAAGTATATATTTTTTTTGTTGGAGTAGCAGTTTTAGAGCAATTAGTAAAAATAGACTAAAATAGTTTTTTTTTAAACTGACATACACTGTAAAAAATTACAGTAATTTGACCATGGTAAATCAGGACTATTACATGTAATAACATTGTGAATTTACCACAATAAATCATGTAAATTTTGTTTTACATGTTTTTTCTAGGATATTTAACATGGAAAAAGAAATTTCGGTAAAATTTATAGCTTTTTCATATAAGTTTAAGATGTAACAAAAATTCAAAAGGAAAATACAGGAAAAAAACATGTACAATTTTGTATTTACTCTCAAAATTTACTTAAAAGTGTAAAATTGACATTTTTTTGGGGTATTTAGTGCACTTTAAAAGTAATTTTACTAGTGAACTATTAATTTTGCTGTAAAAATATGAGGATCTTTTATATTTATTTGTTTTTACTTGAATTTTCGGGTAAAACTATAGATATCATGGAAAATATGAAATTCATACGCCGCAATGTGATTGGTTATTCGATTATTTATCTGTGCGCGTAGGTAATTCTATTCGTTTGTCGAACTTATTATTGGCTCAATGATATCATGTACGTCACAAACAATCGTAGGTTTCGCGTAAGCGTGTTCATTCTTGAACCCCGGGTTGGGCGATTCGGTTTAACCTTTAAGTACTATAAAAGAATTAGGTAAGTTGCTTGCTCTCTTTATAAAAATACATATGAAAATTACTTCAGTGTTCGGTAAATATAGAGTTCATATAAATATTACATACGAATTTTACAGTACAATCTTTGAAAAACACATCAGCATGTGAAATTTACTAGATGGTAGAAATTTTATTTTATGAAGCAAATTTACCCGTAAAATTGTAGGCAACTTTCTTATTTGAAGAGGTAGACTAGTACATCCAAAAGCAATTTTGTAAAGAATTACTTAACCAAGAAAAATTGACAAATAACTTCTTTGTGCACACAGAAAAACGATTTCTATTGCTAAGTACATCAGTGTTCTTAAAAAAAAAAAACTAAATGTAAGATAGTATTTTCTTAATTTTAAAGAATTTATTAGATTCAAGTAAATAAGTGTACTTAAATACAATAAATTATTTTCTTAAAATTCCATTAATTTCAAAGCAAAACTTATTTGTCACAAATGTTTTCCATCTTAAAACAAGTACATAACTGACTTTCCCATGCTTAAGGACATAAAATTTCTTCGACCAAAAAATTAATTTCTTGGGATATTGAGAAACTAATTTTCTTCACCCAAGAAATTATTTATTTGCTTATATATAAGAACAAGAAGAATGGCAACACTGTATTCTTGCAACATAATTCTCAATAAACAATGTTATACATTTTTTTTGTTGGAGTAGCAGTTTTAGAACAATCAGCAAAAGCAACTAAAATAATAGGCAGGAAATAAAATAGGCTAACATAGAAATAGCAGGCATTGGAAATTAAACCAAAAAAAAGTGTTTGAAAGGAACTGTCATTATTCTTCTGTCATTGTGTCATTTGCAAGCTGTTGTGCGAAAAAAAATGAACCTGTTTACATAGAAGGGTAGAATCTTGCAATCATTCATTATTAAGCTATTTATCAAATCGTAAACAAAAAGTAGTGATTGATGAATACTCATCTAATGTGCGCACTGTAGACAGAGGAGTACCGCAGGGCTCTGTTATGGGTCCCTCACTTTTCCTAATATATATAAATGATTTATCTTGAAACTTAGCTACAAACATTGCGCTTTATGCTGACGACATTAATATTTTAACCAGCTCAATTGTTGTTTCACGTGCTTTTGAATTGGCAGATTCTTTGTATACAAGAGTGTGTGAGTGGCTCTCTAAATATGTCAAAGTGACAAGAGTCTTATTTTTGGTTTTAAATTGCTCGGGATTTTAGAAAATGAAATGGAAATGTATTTATACAGACTACAAAGTGATCCTCAAGTTGTATAGTGTGAATATCAAGATGATAGGGAAAAGATAAATTGAAAGTGTATTAATTCATCTATGGTATACTTCTGGCCAAAACTGTGAAAAATTGAGCTGAGGCTAAAGGAAGAGCACCTAACGGTGATTTAGTCTTTTTGGCATATATGTATATAATATGCATGTATTTATGTAATGCCAATAAATTGATATTATTATTATTAAATGCATTTTGTTCCGTAATAAAAATAAATATAACGCTCCTAACTTTAATTTAAATAGGTAAATAGATAGAATGTATCTTCTAGATTACTTGGAGTCATTATTGACGAAGATCTCAAACGGGATATCCACATTGATAAGCTTTGCTGCGACTTATCACAAATATGTTACGCCCTTTATAATTTAAAAAGATCTTGCAATACGTATATCCTTAAAACTTACTACTTCTTTCACTTTCACTCAAAAATGACTTTCAAAATCATTCACTGGGAGCTCTGGTATAGGCGTGGATCGTATTTTTTACTGCAAAAGAGGGCACTTCGCATTATTTTTAATTTGTCAAATCACGAGTCTTGCAGGGACACTTCCAAAACACAGAAAATTTTAACTCTATTTGATGCATACATTTTTGAACTGTTATGTTTTGTTTTCAAATGTAAGTCGGAATTTTATACTGACACTGCGCATGATTATAATGTACGACAGGCAAATTATCTGCTGCCTCCGGTACACCGGACAACCCTTTTTAAAAAAAATTAACTTTCTTGGGGTGTAAACTATTTAATAACTTACCAAATAATGTCAAGATATGCAATAATTTTAAGTTTGAAATTAAAAGTTAAAAGACATTTACTCGCATTGTCTTGTTATTCGTTAAATAATTACTATGATTCAATAGTTCTGAGCTGTATACATATATTTTTTTGATGTATTCTTTGTATTTTCCTCGATCTTTGTAAATTGACGTTATTTTGTATGGGTTTTGCCATAGTTTGAAATAAAGATTATTATTATTATTATTAGTAGTAGAAGTAAATAAACCGTGCCTACAACTGTGCAAGCTGCAATAGTATTTATTAATAACTTTATGTAAGTTATTCGCAATTTTTGTATTCATAACAATGGAAGAATTAAAATAATTCAAATTTGATATTATTTTAGCGTCTATAAAAAATCTCTAACGGGAAAATTTTCCATAAAAATACTAATTTTATTATTAGTTATACGTAACTCCTAATTTTTTTTTTTTTTAGTTGGAACTTTGCATCGATTTCTACCTGAAAATAATGTTATTAAATTTTAAATATTGTTATTAAATAGCATAAAAATTCATAAGTATTAAATAAGAATACACGTAAAGATCATCTGTAAATAAATTGCCATTGATCTGCGCATGAATTTTTCTTTCAGTGTAGAATTCCATTACAAAAAAAAGGATCTTTTCTTCTTCTAGATTTTCATAATCCGCGCTTTCGTAAAGATCTAAAACGGTATGTATCCACTTTGCTTAATGGTCGTAATGCTAACATTATTTTTCTTCTACAACAAGTATACCTTTGTTTTTTTGTTTTTTTTTTCCCGCAACCTTAGACAGCGTTAAATCCCCCTGCGCACCTGCTGCTCTGTCAGACGATTCGAGTTTAATCTCCCCGAAAGTTTTGATCGCCGTCTGTAGCACACAGACGTAAGTATTGATCGCTCCGTTTTCTCGTCTGTCACTCAATCCGTTTTAAAGACTCGAAATCAAACGATTGGACGCGGATGAAGGTGGCGAAGAGATGCAAGTCATTTATGTCTTGTATACGATGAGGCACTTTATATTTCGACAAGCGTGATCGATTCATTAATGAAGCAATATCCGAATCCGGGAACTATTCTGTCTTTATCAGATTAGAAGAGGGATTTCTCTCACAACACGATTATCTCCTTTTATATACAAGGAGGACGAAAATTCTTCGTTTTACTGTCGATGGGATTCGAATTTGTTTGTACAGTTTAAAAGCGTTAAATAGATATTTCGAGACATTTATATCGTCGTTAAATGTGTTATGAAAGTTGGTAGTATCATATGCACCTGTTAACGTTAGATAGAAGTCATAAGATGTCATCGAAGTCGTTATTATTTTCGTGAGAGAAACGTTTTATTTAGACCTTGTTCAAGTTCAAACACATGTGATACTATAAGACACTTAAAATGGATTAAAATGCCACTGTGGTATGTATTGATATAGAATATTCACCGAGAGAATAATATACAACAATATTGTAGAGAAAATATTGTGGCAGTAATTAGCATAATTAGATAGATAGATTTTTGTTAATTATGACATGTTGTTTTCGCAAATAATACTTTAAAATTGTGGTCAAACTTTTGTTGTATAATTTCACACAACTGATGTGACATTTTTTCTCAACAATGTTTGTGTCGAGACGTACACGACAAAAGATTGTGGCAATTTTTGACAGAAAACTTCCAATTTTTTCGATATTTTTGTTTCTAAATAAGTGGACTAATTCAAATACACCAATGGCGAATTAGAATGGTAAAACTAACACCTACAGTCGTCAGAGGGCGTTATTCGAGTACAGCGCCATCAAATTTTTAACGAATAGTCAGTTTATATCATAGTTTACACGGCCATTTGAGCATTTTGGGCTGCTGACAGAGCGATGGATGAGTTTGTTGTAATCAAAGTGCAACAGTGGGATCTGGAAAAACTACCGGATGTGTTTAAAGGTAAGATAAATTGAATGTTTAACATTTTAGCATGGCATAAGTAAGCACATATATCGGCAATATATGTAACGGCATTCTACACAGACATGGCGGCGTTCAGTATACGTAACAGTCCCCAAGCGGTTTGGGAATTGTTGACAATTCGTCTCAAAATCGTTAACACTACACTAGGAACATATTACGGAACGGCCGTCACTTTGTGTAGTGGAAACGCTTACTAATATGTATCGTATTCCTACTCAGAACGCCGCCATTGTCTCCCATTAACAAATCAGTAGGCTGCCAATTTATTTAGAAGCTAATAGGCATATTACCATACCACTGCTAGAAACAAATGCTCATTGCAAAAAAAAATTCTTGAAATATATTTTATATTAAATACATCCCTTAATGTAGAATAATTCCAACAAATACCTAAACGTGCCACCAGGTGTCATTTAAACACAGTTTCAGATAGTAGCCAATAAGAAATTTATATTCAAATTTTAAAGAAATTGCACAAGTTATTTCAACGCCAAACCAAAATTTGCCTGTATAGAGGGAAACCAGCCGCCATAACTTGATTTAAGTATCATCTTGTTGCTTTGTTGATTAGAGGTTGCTATTTCAACGTTTTTTTTGTGTGTGTATTGCAGTAAAATTGATATACCCAAATCATTTATAGGTATGTTTAATTACTTAGTGTGTGTTATACTTCTTGCAAAATTATAAGCTAAATTATGAAACTAATTATTGTTATTTCACTAGTTAAATAGTATCACTTTAGTATCTAAGATAACGTTGCCAAAAATAAATAGATTGTCGTTCCACACAATGAATGAAAGATGTTTTATTTAAATCAAACTATTAGAATGCTTAAGTGTAGAATATAGAATGTGATATGAATAAATTAGGTTTCTAAATTTAAGAAATCAAATATTTAACTCAACTTTAACTCTTTTCTGCAAACAACAAATTAGTTTTCTCAATTTACGAAACGAATTAACTTAATCCTCTAATCCAGCGGTCGGCAAACTTTTTTTAGGACAAGGCCAAATCGTAACGAAAATTAAGTTCAGCCGGCCAGGTTGTAAACTCTAACGTATATATTTTTTATTAAGTGCTCCTCTGTGTTTTATTGAACCAAAAGTTTCCGTCGGTGTTTAAAAATTACTGACTGTCAAAGAATCTTAAAGTTACAAAACTTATTTTTTTTTCCAAAAACACCCTGTATATTCTTACATTTTTCTGCAACATTCCCTATAGGCTTCAGTGGTTTTACTTTAAATTATTCCTATTATTTATTAACTTTTCCAAATGGTCAAATAATTTTTACCTGGTGAATTATAAATAACATTACAATAAATTATTATTGCTAGTAAATATTATAATAACCATTGTTTTCTATATGTTAGTACCTAGAAAAGTACGCAATATATAAACCAAACAGTAAATATTAAATATTAAAAGTTTATCTTCATCTGGTTTGCATTTTGCAAAATGAGGCAAAATGCGAACAAAAAGTTAATTAAGTGTTTGTGTGATATAAGAATTTGCAAAGGATTGAAATGCTACATAATGGAATCTTTGCAGACGATGTGGTAATAATAATAGACAGTGAAAAACAAAGAAAATTTAAACATATGGAAAGGAAACATGGAAGAAGAGGGCATGACAATAAACATAGAAAAAGCTAAAATCCTCGGAAACCAGAATGTTGAAACTAAAATTGAAATAAATGATACTAAAATAGAGAAAATTTAGAGAAATGTAAATATTTAAGAGTAACATTGAAAGAAACAGGAAAACAAGATGCTGGAATAAACATGGAATAAACGATTGATAAAACAATCAAGTACTACGCAGTAAACCAAAAATTTATTAATAAAAAAGACAAACCTATAGTAGTGTTATGAAGAAACCCAAGAAAAATAAGATTCCACTATTTTAGGGCATTTGAAAACACATCTTAGTAGTTCAATACCTGCTACTTCTGAAGATTTGGGCACCTTGAAAACATCTGACCAGAAAATTTTGAAGTAAAATAGGATCCATTTTTAGGAATTCTAATCCAATCTAGATCACAAGAAATGAATTGCGACATATTTTTTTTTGTAATACTTCAACGAATGTTAGTATATTTTTATTTGAAATAATTTGAAGGGACGAAAGTTCAGTTGAGAGGGCATAAGAAAGAGAAGCAATAATTACTATTAATGGACGGAACGATTGTAGAAATTCTTTCTTATTTAAAAAAATATTAATAATATCTCTGAGTTCCAAAAATCTCAATAAAACTTTTCCACTATTGCACCATCGAACTGGCGATGGTTAACTCGCCGAGAGCCAATAAAGTTAACCACTGCCACAACTGGTTCAATAAAGCAAAATGGATAGAGGTGTTTGATGAATTATGCAATGACTTATTGAAAGCTTTACACAAAACAAAAAAACTTGGGCAGTATCAACAATGATTGTTGACCCATCAAGAACTAACAAAAATCACTAGACATTTTTTGCCTTCTCCATTAGGAAGCGTATTGTGATATTCTCAATTTATCTGACAATCGCTTGAGCTGAGAGGTCAACAGAAAAACAAACCCTCTTCTTTGGGCACACTTCTTCAGCTTTATCGCAAATCTATTCATGAATATTTCAAATTTAATTATAAATAAGCTTAGAAATACATTGCAAGTACCCCGAAAGCGTTCATAGTAAATGAACTAACCGAACTTATTTACCGCGATATCAGTTGACTATCAGTCGGTGAATAGTAGATGTAGATACCTCCCGGTGCAATAATTTTCGTAAACCCTTATTGTGGGTGAGAAAAACTATCGGCAATAGCTGAATAACCGCTTGGTACTTACAACTTGGGCAGGCCGGATTGAAATACGCAGCGGGCCGGATTTGGCCCGCGGGCCGTAGTTTGGCGACCCCTGCTCTAATCTAAGCATCCATAGATATTAACTATGCGGTAGCAGTCAAAATGCTCGATATTCCGGTTAAAGTTAAGCATCTGAGTTTTCTTACACCAAAACTATTGTAAACATATTTGTCTTAATTGAAAAGGATATAAATTTAATTTAATCTAACAATACGTAAATATTTCTACTAGTGGCTGTATCTTGCTGGTTGTGTAACTTATAGTGAGTGATACAATTTTTTTCCGTGTAGATGGATAATGAAATGAATAGGGGAAAAACGTTATTCCTTTCTTTGAAGCAATCAAAGGTAGGTTTCCTGGAGTAACATTAGCCGTACTGAAAGATGACCATGGGAACAATGCGAATCATCACGTACAGCTGATAAGAAGAATATAGCAACTTGTTTTATTTTACATATAGTTTAGTTAGTCGTATTGTAGACACAGAATAGTTTGTTTGTTTTTGTAATTTGCGTTAATAAAAGCTTTTGTTTTAAAAAATTCTTAACTCGAATCGAATCGTTTATTTCTGGCATTGAAATAAAAATTACTTGGGCAAAAGAAATTAAAGAAAGAAAGCAAAACTATCTTTCCAAAACTTCTTTCTCCTCCCCATATAAGTTGGTAAATTCTTCGAACCGCGCTGAGTAATGCCGTGTTGATCATAATCGCGCCAAGTGCCTCTATTAATAAAAATCGCGATGTTATTAACTACATATATTTACGCTGGCGTACGCCGAACATTATAACATACGTGTTGTCGCGAAAACGCAACGATCTCAGATTTTATGTCGTGTTTAGAGGCGATAAATTCCCCAAAAACACCGGAAACCGTACATTCGCGCAAGTATGCGCCGATGTTTTTGGCAAAAACAATGCTACAAAAAAAAAAAGTCGCTCCTCTGACTGTACGATGAGGTAATAAAATCGCCAGTAGTTCTTATGGCGTGTTGAACAGGTCGGTCTTTGATAGGCGGTTATATAGCGGTTGTCGAAGTGTTAGAAAGAGTATAACGTTACAAACTGGCTGTTATTTATATGAGAAAACCAGCAGGCGTAAAAGATAGGATTTGATACATTTACATGTAATGTAGTCGTTAAGTTGTTACATACAAGACGGTAATGAGGTAATAAATTTTCTTTGCAGTATGTATTACATGTGTCGCGTTGAGAAGGAGAAGCACATTTTTTACATTAATTTTATGGCAAGTTACCATTGATATTTATTACACGGATTCAATCACGGTTTTTACGACACACACAGCAAGTTAAATACATAAAATTTTTATGTACTTCAGATGTGCTGTAGAAAGGAAGAGACTACATATAAGTAAGCAAACATATTTATATGATTAAGTATAAATTAATTTTTAAGAAGAGGAAGACTAACTTCTGAGAACGCCATCAAATAATTTTGTTTGTTCCTATAGGAGTAGCACTTTGAAAAATGTAAAAAAAAATATTGGCATTCTTACACAAGCTAAAGATTGTTGATACTTTTTTGATGGTCGTAGCAAATAGAAGAAACCGGAATTAACTGTAATAGGGATAAAAAGCGACGACGCACAGTAGTCCCGATTGCGTTCATAGCGCGGAATAATTGCCGTTTATGTCTAAATCCAGTCCACATTTAGATATTTATAATCTTCGCAGTTGTGATAGTACTAGTGTACAGGTAATAATATTAATAATAATGTTTATTGACATTTACTCAGGGACAACATATTAACCTTTGATTTTTATTCATATTAAATACAGACAACCTGAAAAATAGAAAGATATATAAAAGATAAGAGATTTGAAATAAACACTGTACTTGTACTACTTTTGTATTAGTTGGTATTGATGTCTACATTCATCAAATGCTTTTTGTGGCCTACCAAATAACCAAATTGTTTTTTTTAGTAAATGGACCTTTTTTTGGACTGTACTACCAACAGTAGTACCAGCAAGTTCTACTTTCTGAGCTAACCATCTCTTTATTTCTTGCTATAAATTCTTTTATGTTGCGAGAACTTTGTTTCCAAGGAGATTCTATCTTTTTCTTATAACATTAGTTAATAATTTATCAGCTGCTTGTTCATTTATAGTTTCTTTCGTAAATATACTGTTAAACGTATGTGCTAGCGTGATTTTTTAAATTTTTGTGTTTGTGCTACTCCGAAAACAAAACGCTATGTTTAACTGCAATGGACATTTCATCTAAAAAAAATTATAACGCTTGCGGTCGCACTCGGACGCACTTTATTTTAGGTGCACACCATAACTGAACTATGAACAATTTTAAAATAAAATATCAACATCTGCAAACGTCTGCAATTTTTTATAAGCCACCTCGAACAAACACTTTTTGAGCTGTAGTACAACGTCAAGGCATTTCAATAAATATAATATAAATATAAATAGGAAAACTGATTTACTGTAACAAATTTCTGGGAGAAATTTTTCAAAGAAAAATTAATCCCAAGCAGGATTTGAACCATGCACCCACCGTTTTCCGGACGACCGCTCTAACCAATTGAGCTATTGGGACTATGCCGAATTCAAACCTGTGATTGTCGATATATATAATCGAACATGTTATTGAAAGCATTCCATTCCATTAAAACGAATGGGATGCTGCTATTTCCTACTAAACGAAAAAAAAACAAAACATTAACAACTACAGATTCATTATTATACAATATATCTGACATTATATTGGTGATAATCATGACATTCTAATTGAACATACATCTGGTTGAACGAATCTGTATATCAAATAGGTACCCACCTACCTATATAATATTTTTGCACTAAATTTCAGACAGATCGATTTGCACATAACCGCACTGAAATTTTATGATGCTGACCTTGTAGGAAGTAATTCTTAGAATGAGACACGATTTCACTACGACTAAAAGCGATCATCACATTCTTGCATAAATCGACAGTTATAATGCCACAGATTAACATACAAAAGACATGACAAAGTTCTTATATTCGCCTTTAGCTATTCAAATCACTTTAATTTATACAAATTCAAACATATAGTTTGCTCTTGCGACTGGAGATTCACTCGAGATGAAATTTTTCCCCCTTCTTAAAGAGAGAAAACTGATATTTTAAATTTCATTTAAACAGGCATCTGACGGCTACACACTTTATAACACCTTGTGCCACAAACTTCACCGTATATCTTGTTTGTTTCATAGATTTCATTTCCGTTTGTTGCGAATTATTCCCAGCTTCTTCTTTTCCCTAATCTTTCAGTTATAAGTTATCACCAAAGTTCACTACTATAGAATAAAATACAACCAACATATATTGCAATAATTTAGTGCCAATTATTATAATAATATCAATGTGATTTTATGTGATGTTGATAACTGTCAACTCAGAAATTTTGGGAATATCAAGCCTCTGTGGCTTATTTGCTAGTATAAGTCAATTACTTGATTAGGCGCTTGAGTTGTGTACTAAAATAAAGAGCTAATAATTGCAGATATTTGTATTTTACCGAATTTATTAAATATGGTAGACTTTTTCAAAAGTAAACACCTAATTTTATTCGTCATTTATTGAAATACCTTGACATTGTACTGCACCTCAAAAACTGTTTGTTTAAGGTGGCTTATAAAAAATTGCAGGCGTTTGCAGGTGTTGATATTTTATTTAAAGTTGTTCATAGTTCAGTTAGTGTGTACCTAAAATAAAGTGCGTCCGAGTGCGACCGTAAGCGTTATTTAAAATTAAAAAGATCTACGCTATACATATATTTAACATAAGTTTAAACATGTATTTACGAAAGAAACTACAAATGAACAAGAAGTTGAAAAAATTATTAACTAATGTTATAAAAAAAAAGATAGAATTTCGTTGGAAAGCAAGTTCCCGCAACGTAAAAGGATTTATAGCAAGAAATAAATGGTTAGATCAGAAAGTAGAACTTGCTGGTGCTACTATTGGTAGTACAGTCCAAAAAAAGTCCATTTACTAAAAAACAATTTAGTTATATGATAGGCCACAAAAAGCATTTAATGAATGTAGTTTACGCGAAAAAAAGTGTGATGCGATATCAACGTCAGAATTAAGTTTTTGCAACTAAATCTCATTTGGGAAATAGTAATCGTTCGGCTGTATAAGTGTTGAATGATGTTACCTCCACCACAAATACACCGAAGGAGAAGCATTATCGTTAATTATTAACTAAAACTAAACTAACTAACTCGACATCAATACCAACTAATACAAAAGTAGTACAAAAGTATTTATTTCAAATCTGTTGATATTTATAAATATCTTTCTATTTTTAGTGTTGTCTTATTTAATATGAATAAAAATCAAAGGTTATATGTTGTTCCTGGATAAATTTCAATAAACATTATTATTAATATTATTACCTGTACAATAGTAGGTACTATCACAACTGTGAAGATTATAAATATGCAGGATGTGGACTGGATTTAGACATAAACGGCAATTATTTCGCGCTACGAACGCAATCGGGACCACTATGCGGTGATGTAAAAAAGTAATTAATTTAATCATTCAAAAAAAATGAATCTCTTCTGTACCACGCGTCTCCCAAATTCACCAAGATGATCTAAATACCCTACACGACAAAATTTTGCGACTCCGATCCAAACCGACCAATACTTCCTTTACACAACATATTTAGAAACATTTACAAAAGCAGGTTGTAGCTGCTAACGTAAAGAAGCAGTTTTATACATCACTACATTTTATACACTGTTTTACTGCTACGAATATACATGTATATTTCACAACATTCGCACTTGGCTACTAAAACAGGAAACTGCTACAAAAAATAGCAGCTTCTTTTAATATTAAACAGCTACTACAAACTACTAACAGTTATTAGCTGCTACAAAATAGCAGTTTGCTTCATAGCAATTGATCACTACTGTGAGTGATTCTTACATTCTAATAAGATCTTTTTGATTTCTGTGATGAATTTTGATAAAGGATTTTTAATTAACGTTACATGAGCCTTGAGATAAAAGAGTATTGACACGATCAAAGCAATCTCCTTGATCTAGGATGGCCACCAGCATTACCTTTGCCAGATTTTATATAAAAACCTCTTTGTTTAACCTCTTTAGCTATGTTAACTTAATTACGGCAATTTTTATGATGCATATATCTTTGGAGTTTCAAAAATTACATTAGTTACATACACACAACTGCTAAAGCAACATTTCCTTACAAAAATTGCAGTAAATTATTAACGACTTAAGAAGTATATTAAACAAAATTTCTTTTACACTGTGGCAATAGTTATCCGATTTGAGCACTCTTACTTATAAACGGTTCAAAAATAGACCATTTTTATCATATTGAAACTTCTAAATCGCCTAATAATAATAATAATGATCTTGCAACACACGTAAGTTGACAATAGAGTTTATCTTAAATTTTATCTATTGATATGTAATAATAACACAGACATGGGTACTAAGTTATCGCGAGGAGACAACAGCGATTTTCGACAAGCACCTTTTATCTAGTTGTTTGTACACATGCTACTTGTATAACAGAATCGATATTGTAGTTATTTGTAAGTCCTTATCAAAATTGCCAATGTCGGAGGCAACGATTTTTTACGCATAAATTATTATTGTGCTGGCGTAAATAGATAGTGAAATGTTAAGCATTTTGTTTTGACACTTTTACTAATATGTTCGCGATTTGCATTGAAAGAATTTATACTGAACGCTAAAAATACACTTTCGACATTGATTTTATAAAAATATACATTTTAACGTCTTTACAACCTGCAATATATCACCTTGTAAAACTAGGATAAAGTGGAAATATTCGACTGGAAAAAAACTTTTTACCTACTTTTATTGACGTGAAAGTTCACTCCGATTGTCAGTATGGAAGTTACAATGGCAATGCAATAGAAATAAACTCTGAAATACTCTTTCCTCTGCAGATTCTCGCATAGACGTAAAGTTCTATAGAACGGTCTAACTGAATAACAGCCTCAGTTTTACGAGGCCCTAAAATCGGGGTCTAGTATTGCGGCGAGACATCAGAGCTCGAAATCCAGGGCGCACGCATATAGTGGAGGATCATCAGTCAAAACGTCAACTCGATGCCGGGTGGGGTCGTTTTACATTGTTGAGGAACTAACGCAACCTCTGGCTGGGTTAGACTATATAGGAAATCGAAGAGCTGTGGAATAAATTATAATATTTTAAGGGAATTAGGAATGAGTTTGGTAGACAAAAAAAAAAACATGATAGATTGATATCGATGTTAAAATAATGTTAAGATTGAAGGAACATATGTGCTTCTTTTGTCGAAAAGATTATATAGTCATCTTGTCAAATTTGTGTAAAGATAGTGCCATACATGCCAACGTTACACACTAAAAAAATTAGGTAATTTTTCTTGATAACGATTCTTTTTTATTGATAATTTTCCGCTTTGAATAGAGGTACGTTGGAACCTGGCTTATAGTAGCAAATACGTTAAACATATTCTAGAAGTACATAAATTGCCGTGAAGATGGCGGTTCTGCTAATTCACTACACTACACTGAGAGAAATGAAATGGTTATTTCAACATTTTTCGTAGTGTCACGAATTTGAGCATTGATTTAATCATGTTGCATTTAAGTGAATCATATGCACCTATTTGAAACAAACATATTTATATTGTTGCACACTTTAGAGTTAATTTAACAAGATTATAGTGTTCAGGCATAACCAATATTTTATCTTGTTGGTTTAAACCCACAAATTGTCGATTTGACATTTGAAAAAGGTGTTCTTTAAATATTTACTATCGGTGTTAACTCAATGAAATATAATATTTAATACTATTACATATAGGTGATCGCACATGCGTATAGTCAGTCAGTATCCAACCTCCGTAGCAACAAGACCTATGTTTGTAAGCTTCTGTAACATTAATATTGAATAATAAAGATAATCAAAACCCATCGCGGAGTATATATATAACATGGCGCGCTCAGAATAAAAAACAAACAAAATACAAAAAAAAATCAGTGAAAGGAAGAAAAAGTGCAACAAATTATAAAAAAAAGTGTCAGAAAGGAACAAAACAAAATGGAGAATGTATCTCAACCAGAGAAGATGAAAATGGAGGGCGACCTAGCAAAAAATTGGAGGCAATTCAAAGAGATTGGGAATTATATTCTACGCGAGTGGTTTGCAGTGGCGAAAACAGCCGAAATACAAGCAGCGACCGCTGTTACGCTGTATAGGAAAGGAAGTTCGAGAATTTTAAATAATATTGAAATTACGCTGGAAAACACATCGATCGACAGCCGGATGCAGGAGCAAGACAGAAGACACGTTCACCAAGGCCGCACAAGGATGGAAGATCATTGGAAAGAGGTGTCCGGCAAATTGAAATAAGATCGTTTGTAACGGATTCGAACAATTCTAAGAACAGGTCGGTGTACACGTTGTAATTTACGCATGCGCAAACAGTTGTCCAGCTTATGGTAAATATGTGATAAATGTAATCGTAAAAATCATTTTGCCTCTAATTGTTTAGTAAATCGATTATATGATAAAAACTATTTCGTTGAAAATAATGATTGTTTGGTGGGCAGTATTACGAAATGCGGTAAATGCTGATAACGAATTTTGGTTAAATGTTGTTATTAATGATTTATTATGAAACGTTAAATTGTACTTTCCTTTCAAATGTATGAATAAAACCTTTATATTTTTTTAGTTATGTTATTAAGCTAATATACGTTTAGAATATAATGCCGTAATTGTTTTTCTTCTATTACCTACTATAGTCTTCCTAATTAGGCAATATGTAGCTATACGTTGCTATCAATGGACTAATGCTGAATGTGCGGGCGGATTTTTAATTTCATCGATAGATCCATCGATTACAGTATATCTCTGTTTAATACATCAATGATACAGTAATCGATGGATCCATCGATGAAATTAAAAACTCGCCGATCAGTAACGTGATTTTAAGCAAAATCGAAAATGGTTCCTAACAAGAAAATCTTTTCGTATAACCACTAAAGGTATTGAATTACATGCAAATAGTTATTCGATGAATACTACAGGTAGGTTAAATGAAACAATATAAGTTTTGAATTGACATTTTATAGTGCTAAACCAATATTATAAAATTATAGAGACAATTATTACATCGTGTGTCTACAACAAGTAACTGTGTTGGGATAATGTTGTTGTATTATTCAATAGCAGGTGAAATTGTTAATGGAAATTTAAGTACATGTTCAAGAATCACGCGTAGTCTGTTTCTTATAACATTTATTATTCGGTTAACTAACGCAATTTAACATTTTTTTTACGTATTGCATTAACACTAACATATCATTGCTCATATTGAAAAAGAAAAAAGTGTTAAAAAATACACCATTTTACTAGTTAATACAACACTTTTTTTCTCTCGGTGTATAATTTTCCGTACTCGATATAAGTTTTCTACATGGCAGTTATCGAATATTTATTTATTTCTTGTCGGATAAATATTTCTTAGGAACCGTTATTACAACAGTTGCCCGATTGCATACGGTGGTCCTTGATTTTTGCGAATAAGACAGCAATGTGGAAAAGCAACAAGTATCGTGCAGTGGTTTTGGGTAAACATTATTTTCATATTTTATAATAATAATAATAATAATTTATTGACACCATAAGACATGAGAAACATGTATAGGTTTCGTCATATATTAAATTATACAAATAAAAAATTAAAACTAAAAAAATAAGAATATATGTCTACACATATTCGTCCAAAGTATAAAAAGTACCGTTTAGATAAGTATTCCTTTACAGTTGTTTTAAATTTTTTGATATTTTCGCATTCCTTAATCAGGACAGATAAAGCGTTAAATAATTTTAAACCTATACATTCTCGTGACTTCTTGGTTACATTTAATCTAGCAAAAGGAATGCGAAAATCCCCATACGATCTTGTCTTATAATGGTGAATGTCACCATTTCTAACAAATTTGTCCATATTTTTTAAAAACATATACATACATTTCCAATATATATAAACTTGTAAGTGTTAATATTTTGTATTCTTTAAATATATTCCTACACGAGTGTGTTGGACCCATTCTCGCGATTATTCTTAAAATGTGCTTCTGCGCAATGAAAACATTTCCCACTAATGTTGAGTCGCCCCAGAAACATAACCCGTAACGCAATCTAGATTCAATCAAAGCGCAATAAATCGTCACAAGTTGTTCTGATGCTAGTACGTATTTCACGTTACGGAAAAGGTATGCCAAAGAGTTTAATTTAGCAATTAGTTGTTCACAATGACCTTTCCAATTTAAATTCTGATCAACTACTAATCCCAGGAGTTTACATTTATCCGCTTGTGCGATTAGATCATCATCCACCCGAAGATTCAGTGATGGAGCAACCCTCTGATAATTATGAAACGCAACGAATTCCGTTTTATTTGATTTTTTTATTATTTATTAATGATCTCCCACATTATATTTCTGAAGGGAAAATTTTTTTGTATGCCGACGATGCTTGCATTGTCGTGAGTAGTGACAACAAGTTTGATATTTTGAAAAAAGTTGATACAGTTTTGAGTGAATTTGAGAGATGGTGTTCTGCTAATAAATTAATGATAAATCATGGAAAAAACGGTCTTTGTTGAATTTTTTAATAAGTATAGATGTTCCTCTGAATTTAATTTTTCTTTTAATGACGAAAAAATAATATCCTCGTCAACTTGTAAATTTTTAGGTATTATTTTGGATAGTAATTTAGCGTGGGACGATCAAATAGAGAGCATATGTGTTAGGCTTCAAAAAGCCTATTACGTCATTAGTTCACTCAAATCTGTCTTGGATATTAAGTCATTAATTGATATTTATTACGCATTCGTGTATTCTGCTTTGACTTATGGGATTATTGTTTGGGGCCAGGCGGGTACAATAAGTCGTGTGTTTGTGATGCAAAAACGAATCTTACGACTGCTATTTGATTTACCTTTTAATAGTTCGTGCAGAACAACTTTTAGAACACATAGGATTTTGACCGTAACTTCTATCTATATCTATAAACTTTTGATTCACTTGCATATCAATATGGAAAGTTATCGACTTTTGCTAACGTCCATGGGCACTGCACCCGACATAGGAATAATATTGGTTTTAAACAGGATATTGCCACTCTTTCTATAGAAAATCGCCAATGTTTGCAGGTTCATATTTGTACAACAAGTTAAAACCTGAAATTAGAAATTTGACCTTAAATGAATTTAAACGAAAATTAAAATTTATGTTAATTGAGAGATGTTTTTATGATCTGAATGAATTTGAAACCTACTTGAATAATATCTAGATATTGATAAGTAGTTGTGGGAATTTGCTTCGCTTGCGCCTTTGCGTCGCCATATCTTTTTTTTTTTTTTCTCTTTACTGTTTGTTAAATTTGTTATATTGTGCGTTGTTTTTTATTACTGTATGTGTTTATATTTACTTTTTTACTTTTTTATTAACATTCTGATTAAGTAGACATTAAATATTTGACGACGCCTATGTCACATGTTTAGGTGATTTTTCGCGCGAATAAATCTATCTATCTATCTATCTATCAGCTATCTATTTTTATTGAGCAATAGACCATGGTGGCAAAGCCAGGTCTCCAGTTTGCACAACAAATCATTGCACCTATGCTCCAGCTCATCTCTATCTCTGTCAGACAAAATTATGGACGTGTCATCCGCATAAAAACTAAAGGTTGGCGCCCGCATCCTACAACAATATTCTCGACATCATTTATATAAAGTAAAAAGAAGATCGGACCGAGTACCGCCCCTGCGGACACCTAATTCATTCTTTAAACGTGTCGAGGTAATCATTTCATTGCAGCCTTCTAATGAAAATAAGGGAAAACATATTGCTCCTCTATTACTGACAAATGATATCCATTGATGCGCTGACCCTCTAACACCAGACTCATATAATTTATTCAGCAATACCATATATGATTGACGCAGTCGAATGCCCTGCTGAGATCACAAAAGATCGCAACAGGACACTCGCTCGCATCCAGAAACCCCAGGATTCTGCTGTAAAAAGAGTCCATAGCAGTAAACGTCGATCTGTTCTGCATAAAACATGTTGATTCTTCGTACCAATTATCTCAAAACATTCAAAAATCCTGCAATCGCGTTAGAAAACATATTCAAATATCTTAGAAAAAACCGAAGTCAGGGCAAGCTGTCTGTAATTGTTTACTCATGTGGACTACCTCTCTTAAGCACCGGAATTACTTTACTGGCCCTTAACACCTTCGGGAAAACACCATTTTGAGAGGATAAGTTAATTAAATATTGGAGGGGGTTAACAATAGAGTTTGCAACTCTTTTAAATATTACTGTCGGAACTTCATCAGCACCTGCAGACCGTTTACATTTAATATTTTTTAACAAAATTGAAGTTACTCCCTACCGCTTAAAGGAGACAAAAAAAGGGAAGACTGTGGCAAACAGCTTTTCCCTTCTTAACAGATCTGCCTTGGTTGTTATTTGATGTCGTTATTCCAATATTCTTAGGAACGTCAATAAAATAGTTATTGAATAAATCTACAGTTAATTTAGGGTCAGTAATTGTCTCGTTATTATTAACGCATGTGTGGAATGACCACCATTCCCTTTTTTATTTTGTTTGTCTTTTATGTATTAAATTCTAATTAAATACACTTTACCATTTTCATTTCTATGATATTTTCCTTTTTATTAGGAAAAATCAGAAATAGTGAACTTTTCTTTGCAATTTTATTTTTGAAGAAGTAACACTTCTATAGAGATTATCACTAGAATTAGAAATTTTACTTGTGAGTATTCCAGGCTACATGAAGGTCTTGGAAAAGTTACCCACATTTCTTAATTTTACTATGAATATTCCAGGTTACCTACATAAAAAAACGTTCGAAAAATTACTTATAGTTAGAAATATTACTTCTAAAAGTAAAATACCTGTACGGTTTTAGGGGCATAATCGTACAGGAAGTTTACCAAAAAAATTTTAGTATATTTTAGTATTTTAATATACATACTGCTGTGGATTGGCACCCCGGGTTTCGGAAATTTAAATTTGTATTTTTGTTCAGTCCGGATTGGTTTTGTCAGAGCAAGGATAGAGTTTTCCGCATTCTAATTATTTGTTTATTTTGAAAAGATTTTGTTAATTGATTTAATTGTTAGTATTATTTTAGTTGTTTCAGTTGTGTAAAGTTAATTTTTATTTGTACATTGTGCGGTACACCAGGATTGTATATAGTTTAATATGCTGAGATTTTCTTTTGCGATGCGTTGCGGCTTCATCGCACGCAGATGTAAATTTCATATATATGACGTGTTTACCTTGAGGCCCTCTCAGTACCAGATTGACAGCGGAGTATGTTTTTTGTTTTAGTTTTCTTGGTACCGTGTTTGGTATTTATTTTTATTTTAAGATTGTAGTTCGTTTGTTTTGAAATTTTAAAATCGTCCATCTAGCAACTCAGTTTATTAATAGGTGTTATATCGTTGTGCACAATTTATGTAAGGCTCGTTAATAATTTTCGTTTTAGAAGTGATCGTGTTTAGAGTTTAAATTTTTTGTTTTTTTCTTGTAGTTTTCAAATTAATTGTATTTTAATCACCTCGGGGTAGGTGAAGAGTAGCTTAGAGCTTGTATTTTAAATTTCATTTTGATTTTGTTTGTTTCTCCACGTTGATTGAATTAAATTTTTAGTTTGCTTTGAATTTTTGAGATCACGTGAATTTTTTTTTTGTGATTTAAGAAATTCCTTCTAGAACGAATCCACCATTTTGTTTGCTAAAGGATTTGCATTGTCCTTTTTAATTGTAAATTCACGAAGGGGCTATTTTAATCCAAGACATTCAGTCTTAAGGTTTTTTTCCCCTGTTGTTTGTAATTAAATGTTTTTTTTCTTTTTTCTTTTTAAACAATAAATTTAATGATTGTAAATATCATTTTAAAATTACAGTTTTTTTATTTTTGAATCAACCATTTCAATTTTTGGGGATTTTAAAGAAAGTCAAATTTTACAAACGCCCACTATTACTTTTCATGAAAGTTACTCTGAGATCAAAGAATCTCTTGCGCCTTTTTAAATTCATATTTGCTGAGCTAGCTAAATTAATTTTGTCATTTTTAATTTCTTTAAACTTATATGCTTGTACAATCAGTTCACAGCAATACGTCAAAATAATCTGACAGAAGCAACATCAAAACTATAAGTACCTAAGTAATTCTGTTCAAAATCTAAGTTTTGTATTAAAACAATGATTGAAAACGGTCGGTGACATAATGGACTAGAAAATGATTAACACGTGGAAGGGCGAAGAACAACCCAAAGGGCAAGGTTATAGGAAGAACACCAAATCGGTGATATAATCTTTTTAACAATGTACTTGAACTGTAGTTGTCAATAAATTCTAATTATTATTATTATATAGATTTCTTTGTGTAAACGCGTTCATATCAAAATTCCATTCGCCTATACCCACAGAATCAAATTAACATAATTACAGTTGGCTTAAATGGCGATATAGCAAATAGCAAATCACCTCCTTCTATGAATATCAACTACATGCATTATAAACCAGCGCTGTAATACACGGGCAAAACTGGTCTATCGACCTCCTCAGACGGTAAAGTCTTTTCTTGCAGCATCATCCTCGCGTTAGAATGTTCGGCACGATGGCTTAGGTATGCAAAATGCAGGTACGCAAGTTCGGTTTTCGTATCTGCCGGTCTAGCGCACGAAATAACCAGTATGGGATAGTGTCTCGGGCCCTCATTGTATGCTAATGTGTGGATTTTTACAGTTAGTGGTGATTTTGAGAAAGATTTGCGGAGAGTATTAGTAGATAGGAGGGTATAGGTATATACGGTGTCCCAATTAACGTACTTACTATTGGGATCTCGTACACTGTAAGAAATTACAGTCATTTTACCATGGTAAATCGGGAATGTGACGCTGTGTAGTAGTTTACACGATTTATTGTAGTAATGTTGAATTTAAACTATCTTTAAAAGCATGAAATTCATACGACATAATATGTTTGATTATTGGATTATTTGCCTGCGCGTGTAGTTAATTCCATTCATTTGTTGATCTAATTATTGGCATAACGATCGCAAGTTAGTAAGTTTGGCGTGTTGATTCTTAAATTGGCGTAATTATAAATACATATTGGACAACGTCAGTTCGTCGAAGAGGGTATGCAGACAATCACAGTAATTTTTGCTACTGCTTATGACTAATTTTCCCTAAAAAGAAATATTAACGACTTTGTTAAGCATGTACCTACATGTATGTATGTAGATAGAAGGGTGATGTTACACTGCGACCTAAAAGATCGGTTGTGTCCCCTATTCTTGCCGCTTTACAGGTGGCCATCCAATCCTATTCCTTTCAGAAAGTGTAGCATGTCAGAGGGCCCCAGTCTAGGTAAGTCTCCCTCTTCGATTTCACATGCTCCCAGGTGCAACGCCCTCGAGTTGCACAGTGCTACGCAGTTTGAGAGGAGGTGGATGGGTATTTCATCCTGTTCCCCACAAAATCTGCATTCAGATTCCTTTTCCAATCCAAGCTTACTCAGGTGTCCTTTCAGTCTACAATTGCCTGAAAGTATTCCTGTTAATATGCGAACATTGTTCTTACTCAGGTTGATGCATTCTGTAAACCTCTTCTGGTTATAAGTTCCCAGAAGAATTTTACTTTGCCTCATTCTCTGGAGATTTTCCCAGTTTTATTTTCTCTGCTCCATTTCTATTTTTAGTTTCTTCAGTATTGTACTGCTACTTAACCCGCAAAAGGGTTCAGGCCCTACAAAAGGCATTCCAGCCCCTTTTTTGCGAGGTTATCCGTTATTTCGTTTCCTTCCACTCCTGTGTGACCCGGAACCCATAGGAGGGTTACTTTATTTCTTTTGCCTAGCTCATTTAATTTCCCTAGGTATTCCCAGACCATGTTGGATGTACCTACATATATCAAGTGTATTTTGGCATACAATGTGAACAGCATCAAAGACCTCGGATACCATAACACGTTTGGAAAACATGTGTGGAATTACTTCCAAAATGGATATAAGGCTGACGTGGTATCAAGGTGCTAACTAGCTCTGTCATTTTGCCTCCTACATATTTTAGGTCTTCTGTGGAAATAACATTTTCGTCTGGACTTTCCTTATTTTTTAATTTTGAACATTCTTCTTCTATCTGCTGATTTGTTGGCCATTCTATTTCCTACCATTAGTTACCGTCTAATACTATAAATCCTCGCTATGTTCTTCCCAATTCCCAATATTTAGGACTTCAAGATCAAAATATTCTATCTATCTGTTTAATTTTTCTTCAATATCTCCTATTGTAACCCCTTTTTATTCTTCAAATAAGGCGCCCTATCCTGTTTGTCTTATCTTCTTTGCACATTACTGTAAAAGGTCCTTGTTTCTCTGTTTTTCTATTTTATTTCGTTTCTTCACTATTTTCCACAGCTTCCTGCGAACCTAAACCTTTGTTTTGGATTCTTTGAATCGCACGTATTGCAAGCTCTCTTGAATCGCTTTCTATATTTGTTCCCAGTCTTTTGGATATCTTCTTCCTGCATAATAATGTTGAATTTGTTATTTAATTCTTAATTTTTTTTTTGCCATGTCTTCGCTGGAAAGTTCTTCAATGTTATATATCGTGATATTCTCTGAATTTTTGCCTTTGGCTTTGTTGGCTTTTGTTGATTAGATGATCACCTGCAAGAATATATCTGGACCTTGAAAACAACATAGACCGATCAGAATATCATCCAGAAAACTGGCACCCTTTCTCAGATATTCCAAAAAAACTTTACTTTTAGACTTAACGCAGGAAGATATAGAATTAAATAAATGCGGTGTTACTTATAAAAACATATTTTCATCGGTTGAACATATCAAGCAAATCGTCTTGGTTTTGAATAAGAGCGAGATCTGTGAAACTTTTACTGCACCAAGTATACGAAAAGTACCTACTAAAAGTCAACATTTTTACCATCCTCAAATTTGTTCCCTGATTAACAATAACCATCTTACAAGTCACACAACAGAAATGAAATAATATTTAGAAAACTATAAATACCAAAATTACCGAGAAATACTAGCCAACAAACTTTAAAAAATTGACAACTACACTGAGAAAAATACTGGACGTGATATCAATATTCTACATTGACTGAGTGAATTTTCATTGACAGAACGAAACATGTCATTGTTTTGATAAAATATTGTTGATCGTTGATTAAGTAATACCAAGGTTCATTAGTGAAATAAACTAGTTCTCATAATATTATAACAAATCATTGTAGATCAGTCCATGGATACCATTTGTTATGGTAACTATATTTTCACACGGTCAATAAATAATTTTGTTAATAATACGAATATGAACGAACATATATCTTTTTACACACAGTTTTCATAAAATTATTCATGATATTAACGTAATAAAGTATTAAATGATACCTTCTTCGTTAGTTTAATGGTTTGCAATTTATTGCAAGACACAGATAGTATACATCAATGAGAGGTGTACGTCAGTGATTGAATTACCAGCTTAAGCCGCGCTCGCTGAGTGAGTGAGAGTTGCGGGTGTGGCCCCTAGAGGGCGTGCACCTAAACTCATGATCTCTTAGGGGAAAATCGAGAATCATACATTCAATAAATAATTTTATTCATAATATGAATAAACATATATTTTTTACACACAGTTTTCATAAAATTATTCATGATATAAACGTAATAAAGTATTAAATGATACCTTCTTCGTTAGTTCAATGGTTTGCAATTTATTGCAAGACACAGATAGTATACCTCAATGAAAGGTGTACGTCAGTGGTGATTTTTATTACCGGTTTGAGTGAGAGTTTCAGGTGTGGCCCCTAGAGGGAGTGGATCCAAACTCGTGATATTTTAGGGAAAATCGAGAATTATTGTTTTTGGAGGAATGCTAAAGACGCTTGGTAGGCAGGAACTCACATTTCTATTCCCTATTCTTCCATAATGCACCGTAGCCCCTGCCACAGTGGCATTCTTACGGTTAATTGTTTAGCAATTTTCTTTTAATGTTTTTTTTCTTGTAATCATCAACGCTTAAAATCAACATTTTAATATTACTTTTACCGCAATGCAGTTAAATAAAGCTACAACGCTTACTCAACAGTGAATTGAGTGAATGAAATGAGATTATTGCATCAATGAATTAAGTATGTAGGTACATTATTTTAATTAGAAGTTTACTCTATAACAATAACTAAAATTTATTAGAATTATGAATAAAATACATTAAGTCAACCACTTGCGATTAGCATATCAATAAGTAATATTCTTTGTTTTGACGCTTTTCTTCATTCTTCTATTAGAGCTCTTACATAAAATTGATAACTCGCCATCATTCAGTAAACCAAATAAGGTTGCTAAAAGAAAATTGGTATTCGTTTTATAACAATAACATATTTCATTGAGCCAATCAACCTGCCATTTCATTTTCGATAATTTTCATTATATTAATACAATGAATGATTTATTACCCAATAAATTCCGTTGTCATTTAATAAAATCTTTTTCATTAGGTGATTTAACCTTTTTTGGTGTATGATATAATGTATTTGTATCTACTTATGTGTCAATAAAATGAATTATTATTATTATTATTGATTTGATGAAGTCATACTTTGGACCAAACAAATATTCTTTTATTGTTTCAGGACCCATTTTTGATTCAGTGTAATTTGAGCATTAAATCATACACATTTTAAAGCTGCAAAAACAAAGCACCTAACAGGTTACCACAAATTTACCAAATCTAATCCACAACCAAGCTCTTAAAACTAACAAAAAACAAGATACAATAAATATTTAACCAAACATTTTAAAAGATAAAAACTTTATCGCACGACCAACACCACACTCATTCCTGTTAATTTCGACCACAAACGAAATTTACGCGTAAGAGATATGGCGTGTTCAGATGGTTACCGTAAGCTCCCCAAACAGCCGTGGAAATCACATTTTATTATTTTCTCTATCGGTATTTGCAGCAGGATTAAGTATATCGTACAGTCCGTGCTTTCAGTTCTATTCCCAGGGATTAAGCGGGATTAGGCATCGCTAGGGGATTATCTTTATTATACCGTTTTTGGTTAGATAATACCGAGATATATACAATTATACAGAGCGTCTTTTTTTTTGTTTTAGTGTTGTAGGTTTTTAAATGAAGTTAAATTTAAGTATCCCTGTAAGTGAAATTCTAAGATAAACTAGTACATGCTTATATACTAGAATAAACACGGAGATGCTGACGACAACAAGACTGTCATCGCATATTCAGGATCGTCGCTGCATGTTTGTCACTTGTCAATCTCTTCGTAAATGCTCACGGAGAGATATTGTGTGTTTAGTAAACATCCAGTTGGTTACCTCGACTGGGAGTTGATTTGCATTCAACGCGTCAAGCTGTACTCTGCAGT
Organism: Protaetia brevitarsis; assembly: GCA_004143645.1. NCBI lineage: Eukaryota > Metazoa > Arthropoda > Insecta > Coleoptera > Scarabaeidae > Protaetia > Protaetia brevitarsis. The sequence goes on from RXPK01003428.1 coordinate 64,841, forward strand.
ATATGTGTATTCTATGCCCTGATCGTCGTATGATTCGCTATCTCTATCTTTCCTTTATCTGTCTATCTGTTGTACATTCGCTTCTGTATAATACAATGTTGGAGAGATCGATAAAATGTTGCGTCATATCGTTCTTAGAAGACGTAAATATTTGTTGGTGTAGGGTAAAGTGTATACATTCTTACAATTAGATTATTACTGAAGACCGAATGTTATCTATAAAAAGTAATTTTTTACTAGTTTAACTATTACCATTTTTTAGTTGCTCTTGTTTCGTTAAATATTCATTAACAGCTGTAAAGGTGTTCTTTCATGTCCGAATCTGCATTTTATGTGAGGTAATTTAGGATAAAATTATTTTTCTTCCAAGAATCTTCATTGTACATACGAGTTATCGGAAGGCGAACACCTTTATGATGCAGGCGATTCGCTGAATCTGTCCATTAAAAAGTTCTTGGATTTCCAATGATATCTCGATTTTGAAGCGAATTTTACGAGTTTATTATGCAAACTTCGGTACTCATTTTCACTTACTTGCAGCTATCAAAAGTTTTGTTAAGCTTCAACAAAAGAATATATTTTTTTTTCAGTAACAACTGCGAGTAATTACGGAAATTAATAACAATTTCTGTTTTATGTACCTTATCACTAAGGAAAATCGTTTGCAATGAAAAGTAATGGAGTTCAGAACGATCGACCCATCACTTTGATGTTATCAATTTTGGCCCAGGTAAAATCTTTTCTCGGTTCACAATGCACCAATATGTTATTAAAAAAAAAGGTTATTTATAACAAAAAGTTATGGCGTTATCTGAAGAAAAAGGCGTGACAAAATTAAAAAAAAATTACCGTGTCAGCTAGGCTTAAGGTTAAGATCAAATTGACAAAATCAAAGTAGGCCGATCGTTCTGAAATTTAGTATAAGTTCATAGCTTTTATTAGTAATACTTTGGCATACTGCTAATAGAAAAGTTAAGTACTTTATCTCAAAGGAAAATAGTTTCTGCTCAACTGTAAAGCCTGCTTGATTTAAAAAAAAATCGAAAGTAAATTAAAAATAAAGCTTCAGATCAAGCAGAATTTGTTTCCCAAATATTAAATTCCTATTATTTTTTTTTTGTCGATTATACCTAATGTGAACTCAATCTGCAGCAGACACCTGTACATTAAAAATAAGTAAATTACTAAATCATGCCCTTTTACTCATTATGCCTGTTTTGAGAATTCGCATTGTTGTAATGAAGTCAGCTTAATTTGAATAGAATAATAAATTTACTACATTCTACAGCAATATTTTAGTTCACCCTATGTTTTCATATACTATTGTGATTTTCCCGGCTAACGTTTTTTACGGAAAAGATAAATAAATAAATAACTCTAATTAGATCTGCCTTTTCTTTGCAGATACCTTCCTACAATGATAGACACAATACAATTCCATTAATAAAACAGTGCAATCATTAATAACGTGTATAATTTATTAATAAGTTTATATCAGAAACATATAAATAGAATGAGAACTCTTACTCAAGGTGAGTATAGTTATTAGGAATATTCAAACAAGTATTATCAATTATCCAGTATAATTTAGATTCTTTTATTCAAATATGAACTTTTAAAATCTCCCGCGCTATCATAAGAGAATAGAAAACCATCAACCACGTTTGCCAACTTATAAAAGTTCAGAATTTAAATCTCATACGAAATAATAATAATTTAAACAATGTTTTGACCAGATACCTCGTTCATCGGTTCATACAGACGCCAGAGTATCTCCGAATATGATTTCCTTGTAGTGACAATGCAGATTCGCTCGTATATTCACCACCTTCGTTACATTCAGGATGTATGATTAGATTCGGAACAGCAAACACATGCACACTCCCATGTAGAACAAGTACCCATGTATAGTAAACACCAAATTTGCGAATTTATCCCCTTCAATACCAGATATACCCCCGCAATATGGTTTAATTGATTTATATTTGATGAGAAAATGACACAGCTTTTCTAAGGCTTTTTATCAACTATCAACACGTAACCAAGGATTTTCATACATTTTCTTTATACGAATCACATTGAGTCACTCCCCATTCAATTAAAATAGATACCTAGGATACCAGGCTATCGTACAGTTGTCAGACGATAAATTATATTCAACTTCCATGACTACTAGTGTGAATTAATCCAAATTATACTGGACTTACAAACAGGTGTGTACATGAAATAGTAATTGCATTTCAATATGGTTGGTAGTTTTCCTTTTATGAAAGACAGCAATATATATTTATTTGTAAAATCCATAATTTGACTCTGTGTGAGTTGTATTTAAAGGAAAAAAAGAAGAAAACAAGGTCTTGATCCTCACAAAACTCTTTAATGTATCACACGACCGGTTTCGCTCTAGCCGAACATCCTCAGGTCAGATACAGAAGAGGGTGTAAAAATTATTAACAAATAGTAATGTATAGAGTTAAAATATTTTATATATAATAAGAGAGATAAGTAAAGTAAAAAATTAAAAAAATATTTAAAAGATACTTACAATTTGAAGTCAGTTTAAAAACAAAGTAAAATTAGAAAGTGCAATGTAAAAAGTAAGACTTAAGTAAAATATATAAAGAACAGACATTAAATAGACAGTAAAACACTTTATTTATACAAATGACACTTTAAAATTATTTAAAAAGATGTTGTCACTTCGCAATCAGAATGAACATTACATAAAGTTAAAAATTTCTGGAAAATTGCAGTATCTACACTAGTGCCATCTATTATTGAAGAACTAAACTTAAAGTAATGAAGTACTGAAGATGATAGAATAATTGAAAACCATATATGTAAAGGGGTCATCTCTCGAGTAAAACTTGGAAAAGAGGTGTGAACTCGAAAACTAACTACGAGTTTAAAGAAAGGTCTCTACTAGTTTTTTTAGTCTTTCTTTAACATTATTTTGTTTTGGGCTAACATAAAAATGGTTATGTTGGATTAAACCAACCATTTTGCTCACTGTGACCTTACAAATAGCTCTTGTATGTATCTCTTTCGGAAAATCGGTTTTGCCTGTGGATCTCTTTTACAAATTGAAAACTATCACACTATTAGGTGCACAGTGTATATTTATTTGTACTTCGTTACCTGTATAACGGATCGCATGCATATATATATACGATCCCACATCCAGCTAACCTGACCATCGATCGTTGCATTATTCATGAAGGGAACGTCTGATGTGTGCATCGATCAATCAGAGGTGTCACTTGGAGGCGGGTCATACGAGTGCTGGCATCCGTTGACCCCGGGTTTAGAGAGAGAGTTCGATCACTGCACATTCCAGCGTCGTGTGACCTCGCTTATGATTATAATTATTGTTGGCTGAGCGTACACACACAGGAATTATGTTGTTTATTTACGAGATCTTTTTGTAATTTAATGCAGAAATTTGTTTTTTTTAATGACGTCCTTTCTTAGTAAAGTTGATGGGTGGCCTTTTTTAGTGTGTAAAGCTGTTACGCATAATTGTGTTCGTGAATTCCGATCTTCTAGAGATCTCCTATAGCTTATTCGCAACTGAATTTAGACGTTTTACGTGAATACGTGGTTTAAGGAACATATCTGAAAATTTTGTATATATACGAGGGGAGGTCCAAAAGTTCGTGGAATGGAGGGGATGGAATGCGGATAGGTGCGCTCGCTATGTGTCATTCTGATTGGGGACTCATCATTAGTATATAGGTTAAGCTGCAGCCCTATTGCGTCAGTCGTTTACGAATAGTTGCCTGCTAAACAAGCCAATCCGGAAGAAAACTGAAACTATGGAGAAAATTGAACACCGTGCTGTAATAAAATTCCTTACCAAGCAAGGAAAGAACGCTCAAACCATATTGAATGAAATGGAAACCGTTTATGGGGAACAGTGCCCTAGTAAATCAATGATTTATAAGTGGCATGGTCTTTTTAAACAGGGCCGGGAGTCGATTGAAGACGACCCCCGCTCAGGACGGCCAGTTGAGGCCACCACATCAAACATCGTCGAAAAAGTGGAAGAACTTGTACTGGAAGATACCCGTTTGAAGAAAAAACAATTATCTGCATTAGTTAAAGTATCAGATACCACCATTTTGCGTATCCTACATGACCACCTGGGTATGACAAAAGTCAGTGCAAGATGGGTACCGAGAATGCTCACGCCACTTCAGAAACAACAGCGCGCCGATGCGTCTGAACAATTTTTGGAGCTGTGTGGAGACGAACCTGCACACATTTTGGAGCGGATTGTTACCGGAGATGAAACATGGGTTCATCACTTTGAGCCTGAGTCCAAACAGGAGTCCATGCAATGGCATAAAAAGGGGACACCACCGCCAAAGAAATTCAAAGTGTCAAAATCGGCTGGAAAGTTGATGGCTACTGTTTTTTGGGATTGTGAAGGGATATTATTGATTGATTACAAAGAAAAAGGAAGGAGCATAACCGGAGAATATTACGCAGCGATATTAGGAAAATTAAAGGAGGCCATCAAGGAAAAACGTCGAGGAAAATTGACCAAGGGTGTGTTCCTCTTGCAAGACAATGCGCCGGTTCACAAGAGCAGAGTTGCAATGGCTGCTCTGCACAAGCATGGCTTTCAATCAATAGTCCATCCACCCTACAGTCCAGACCTGGCCCCTAGTGATTTTTATTTGTTCCCCAATTTAAAAAAAACACTTACGGGGAAGAAAATTTTCCGACGACAATGAGGTAAAGGAGGCAATTTTAGCCCATTTTGAGGCGAAAGATAAAAAAATATTTTTATGATGGTTTAGAAAAATTAATTCATAGATCTAATAAATGTATTGTGCTTAAGGGTGATTATATTGAAAAGGAAAAATAGATTTATTGTTTTATTTTATTTAAAACCCTTTCATTCCACGAACGTTTGGACCTCCCCTCGTATATGTTGCATAACTTTGTCGTTCTTTAGGAAAATCGTTTTAATTTAAAGAATTAAAGATTTCTTTATTGTAAATATTAATAAAAGAAGTCGTAACAGATAGTGCTAGCGAACATGATGATTTATTGACAATAAAGTAGAGTAATGCTATCAACTTATGTTTCCTGTGTTTTCCAAAAACTTTTTTCTTTTGGAAAGTTACTGAAACGGGCTAGAGGTGGTAACAAATAGCCACGCTGAACTCCTTTGGTATTTTGGCTATGAATTAATTCGTATTTTTTTAAAAGGTCACTGTAATTAGCCTTTATAAATAGTGCGCATTCTAATATGTTTCTTTACAATAGTCGCGTCGTCTCAGATTGAGCATTGATCTTATGCAGGCCTATTTGCAGGATGAAGATTCTAATTGCATCCACTGAATTTTCCCAGAAGACAACACCATACTTTAAAGGGAAAACATATTAACATAATACGTAATACATAAAGCCAGCTTCAATGTTAACGCTGTTGGCGATGACTTTCAAACATGCACTTTTTCAAGGGACTTCCAAGAAAGTTCGCTGTCAAAATTCCAACCAAGGAAAAAGGCGTCACTATTAGAGCAGGTAAGATTATCATCATTGTTCTTGATACTGATCTCATGTGTATTATTTTTAAATTATATAAATTTAGTTTTTCTGATATTGAGTTTTAAATTGTGCTGTACTGCATCAACAAGCTCTGCATCGTTTCTCTTTGCAGTAGTAATAATCGTTGTGTCATCAGTGAACATTATCACTAAATCAGGAACTACTTTTGGCAGGTCATTGACATATAAAAGACACAGAAGCGGTCCCAGAATCGAGCCTTGAGGCACACCATTCGGTACTGATATCCACCCTAATCTGGCTCCTTTTCCAAATTGGTCATATACTATAACACATTGGCGTCGATTGGAAAGATAAGATTCAATCCGCTTGAGAGCAATTCCTCTAATCCCCATTATTTCAAGTTTTTCTAGTAGCTCGGTGGTTGACTTGGTCAAAGGCCTTCGAGAGATCCATGAAGGTTCCAATAGTCTTTTCGCCGTTTTCCAAACCGGTAACAATTTTCTCGAAGAGCTGATGCATTTCTCTTTATATAACTATTCTGTAAGCTGTTTAATATGCCATATTTTTGTACGAAGCTTTCTATTCCTTTGTGCATTATTTTTGAGATGTTTGAGAAAATTAAGGAAATAGACTATAAGCATGAAATACTTTAACCAAGATATCACTTCCGGTTATTCTTTGAGTAACAATACGAGAATGTCGCTGTTCTTTTAAAAAAAAAATTGTGTTTTCTGCATTTGAAAATATGTCACTTTGTTTTATCTATATTCATAACGTAGCAAATCTGAAGTCTCTACTTGTAATATTAACCGAGATATTAATTTCTGAATGATGCAATTACCAAGTATTACCAAAAAAAAACTTAAATAACTCAAAAACGGCAACATGTATCTAGTTGTAGGAATAGCTGATGAAGACTGACGTATTTATGACTGTAAAGTCCAAAAATGAATAAAAAATTGGATCATTCTATTTAAAATAACAACGTTGACGTCCATTTTCGGTCAACCGGAAGTGATATTTTGGTTAAAATATTTCACATTTATAGTTCCAATCGAACAGATAATGCGTACCAAAATCTCAAATATAAGTAATAATAGAACATCATAAACTACTAATGAACCGCTTACCTGGAATATCCTGTATAGACATACATAAATTAACTAAAATTTTGTTATCTAAATTTATCGCAATGTTTCTGCGGTTCTTTGTTCTAGAGCTAGAGGAAAATGATCACTCTTATCCTTGGGAGAATGTTAATTATATTACAGATTTAACTACCTGTGAATAATTAAAGCATTGTTTCTAAAATTTCAGTCAGGAACTACTTTTACAAATACATATATATATACATAGTTTGTGTTTAACAGAAACACTTGCATAATTTCATTAGAAGTTTTGTGTTAAATCCATTTGAATGTTCCGAATAATAAATATATCCTTTCACAAGTGGAATAGTGTATGTAGGGATTAGGTAAACAACTCATTTTGTCAATATCTAAAAAATATCGAACGTTTACTATCGTTGTATCAACTTTTATATTAATTATTCTGAGATTATAATTAAAAACGAAAACGATTTCAAAAAAAAAGTATTTATATACATTAATCAATCCATGTTTAACGCTCTAATTGATCCAAACATCGAAAATCATGTTTACACAAAACGCCAAGTGACTATCCGCCAAAATTCACTCTGCAAGTATATACCAACGCTAACTGGCCATGTCGTACTTACATACGAGCTTTCGTTGCAATCCATCTTCCTACCACATCTTTCAAAAGCCTTAAAATACCACAGCACTCCCTCTCATTCATTCCGCACGACCATATGTTATTGTTATACCAGCGCACGATCACGTTGGCCGTGATTGATGGCGCCGTTATTTTGTGCGAATGACGGTAGCCAATTTCGAACATTCGAAGTCCTTTTTTTTTCCGCACGGAATATGACCGTAGAGAGGAGATCGCTGGGCTCGGTCAGTCGAATAGAAACACCACATTAATTTCGAACTTAATTGTTTATAAACGTGGAATGTTCGTTGGGGAGCAGTCGTTACAGGAATTTATAGTTGGAACGTATACAGTGTGCACGCGGTTGACTTGCTGATGTATGTCAATAATAGGCTGATAAGGGAACATTATCGCAGATTCTAATGAAACTTTGTTAGTTTGTAAAGCCTAGACAGTGTTACTCAGGGATACTCTGTGTTGCTGCGGAATTTCAATTTTAAGGGGTGCAATTTGATATTGAAATGCGGCCCAAATTCCAAAATTAAGCAAAATAACTTTTAAACGATTAGAAATAGAAAAATAGTTTCAATGGTGGACTTATTTATATACTACCCTATATACAGGGTGTTACAATAAACACAGAACGACTTATGTTGTCGCTTATACGCTAAATGCCTATATAGAAAGAATATCGAATATGATTCCTTCTTTAAAACACATAAGCAAAGAATCAATATTTGAATGTAGCGCTGTAAGATTAAGCAATCTAAAAATCATTTTAGTAAACATATACAGAGTGAGTTTTTTATCTTGAGGCAACGGAATATCTCTAAAACACTGCATTAAATCAAAAAAAGATCTTAATAAGATCTGTTATAATCCCCAGTTCGGTCGAGTTCGGCACCATTCAGTGAGCCCCCTACATTATAACAAATCTTATTAAGATTTTTTTTGATTTGATGCAGTTTTAGAGATATTCCGTTGTCTCAAGATAAAAAAAAAACTCACCCTGTATAGACCTCCGTCAGGTGATATTGAGAAATTTTTTTAATGCCTGGATGAACAAATAGAACAAAGAAATTACACGATTGTTGTCAGTGGTGACTTTAACATCGATTTAAGTAAAAAAAGGTAGATATTACAAATAGATTAATTGACACTTTTAAAGCATATAACCAAAGTCAACCCATATAGGTATGTTCCCACTAGAATAACCCAAAACAACAGAAAGTTTAATTGACAATATTTTTGTTAACATCGAATGCTTTCATGCGGAAGTAATGGTGTCTACTTTATCTGATCATTACGCACAAATACTATCATTTGTAACATCTAACTGCTGCCCAGTTGATAGGATGACATCTGTAGAAAAATGAATCTTTAATTCTAAAAACCTACAAAGAATAAAAAATGACTTCGTAACTATTGACTGGTCTACTCTTATTAAAATTAACGAAGTAAATGTAAGCTGCAAAAAGAAATCTGAGTATAGTTCAAAATAATTCGATAAGAAACGAATATAAGGGATACATCAAAAATGAAGAACTGACGGCAAACAGACAGGATAAAACAACTATCTAGTATAAAAAGACAACTATATGAAGGTACAAGACAAAACAAAGTTGATTATGAGGTGTGCAGAGAATTTTGTGAAAGGTATAAACTTGAAATTGAAAAATCAAAAAAAAGAAGGTGTATACAAAGCACATATTAAACGCAAAAAATACCATCGAAAGATACGTGGGACGTTATCAATACAATTACGGGGAAAGAGAAAAATGATTTACATTTAATTTAAAAGAACTGTACAATGACGAAGATAACAGCATGCAAAAATTAACAAAGATGAATCACTATTTTGTTTGAGGACTGTAAAAGTGCAACAAACAGAAATATAAACACTCAATACAAACCTCAACGTATATCTTAAATATTTTTTATTATATCCCACCAACAATTTAGAGGTGACTGACGCCAGTAATAGTTTAAACAATACAGCTGCAGTAGGTGAAGACAACGTACCAGTATGCGTCCCAGAGCATTGTAAAGAAGAACTTTCCATTCCTTTAGTAACTTTGTTAACTTTAATCCTTTATAAACATGTTTCTAGACCAGTTGAAATCCTCACGTACAAAACTAGTGCACAAAAAAGGTGACAAATTGACATTATACCATATAGATTAATTTATCTTATTTTTCCCCAAGAATAACCAAGTGATATCTTGTTAAATATTCATATTTATAGTTTCCGATCGAACAGACGATGGTGCACCATCTCAATATATGTGTAATAATGGAACACGTAAACTTTTAATGAACCATTTACGTGGAATAACCCTGTATATTTTTGTTAGGTCAGTTGATTCCGTATAAGTTATCATAGCGAATATTTTTAACATACGAAACCTAAACTCATGTAGAAATTTTTGCAGATCAGATTATCCATTTGTATAAGAAGAATTATAAACTATATTGATGAAGGTACAAAGTTCAGAGTGTAATATAAATAAACATTTGATTAGCAAAAGATAATGTTATAAAATTGACTTAATTGCATTGGAATTTTAATATATCTCTAGATAATATCAAAATACTTAGAAAATTAGCAGCCTTAAGAACTAATTTGTTTTTATATTTCTCCAGTTAATTAGGAGAATTACAGAACCCATCATTTTTTTTATATCTTATATCTAAAATAAGATTTGCATATATGTAGACAATTAGATCATAAGTAGAGGGTCAACTTTTGTCTACGCGCAGGTCAGTACTAAGTTTCATATACATATGTGACATTAACGTTTAACACAAATACATATACAGTACAGTGTCGGGAAAGAGCAAAATTATTTATTTAATTAACTATAAATATTATATAAGTAAATATAAACCTAACAAAAATGGTATAGGATAGCTGAAAAATTTGTAGCATTAAATGCTTCAAGATTTTTCTCCATAAACCGCTTTCGTCGGTGGATGTAACACACGCATACTTAATTAAAATAATTTTTATAGGTAGATAACGGATCAGATGCACTACCACTAATATGTAGTCCGATTTGTGCCACCACAATAATTGTATATCGCACACTGTAGGTACAAACTGTTTTGGCACCACCATAATGTGAATCCTGGAATTCGCCGATATACTTTTCTACATTATGAAACAACGTGTAATGGAGAATTGTACTACCTCGCAATCGAGACTCGACTAACACTGATACTGGATACTACACACGAATCGGAGGAAGTGATTTTACTACCTTGAAGATACACTATGGCTAAACGTTCTGCATTGTCCGACCACTCTAATAATAAGTTAGGAATAAATTGCATTATCTTAAAAATGACTGATTCGTGAATACTTACTCATAGATAATCAGTAGCATTGGGATGTCTGTAAGTAGAACAGTGATAAACTAATTTACTGATGCCCGAAGAGGAATAGTTAATAGGTCTGAAATTTTACCTTTTTGCTATGATAAACTGTTTTTTGAATATTTCTGAAACTGTAATTATTGCAACACTTTCTACATGGTTGCAAATCCTTCCACAATTATAACATGTAACGCACAAACGGTCAAAATCATAACGACAACATCTTCTATCTATCTATCTAAGCTTCCGGTAAATTTATTATATGGGGCCATCAGAGTCTTACAAAAAATCGAGTAATTCACATATATATACGAAAGGAATCTGATTAGATGAAAGAACGACTAAAAACGATGCTGAATAAAAGAAAAGAAACACTACGTTGCAAAGAATGAACTTATTAAAGATAAAAACGATTTCCAAAACTTCGAATTTGAAAAGTAAATTCTATAAGAACAGTTAAGCTACCAATCTAGCTCAATAACACGCCAGTAGATGACTCTAGTAGTACTAACAATGAATAAAAATAGAATAAAAAGATGTAAATTCAAACATTACAATGTATCTATTCATCATTTCAATGTCTTTCCTTTGGTACCAAGAACGACCAAAACGAATACATTTAACTCTAGATAGTGTTTTTAAATTGAAAAGAGCTCAAAAAAAAAAATGAAAAATCACGATATCTCAAAAACTGTTCCATAAAAAGAAAATTAATCTTGATTTTCGAACTCGACAAGAGAAAATCCATAAGAAAAGTCACCTCTCATCAAATGTACATAAAAAAAATCACTTTGTAAACTAGTGTTATCAGTGTAGGTAATCACTAAATATATAGAATTAATGCAAATACATGTAACATTAAAAATGTACATGTTTAAATCAGCAATTTCGATACATATTTAGCAATTATTATAATACATAGCTTGGGTTCACAAAATAAAATGTTTTGAAGCGTTTGATAGATGGGTTAACTCTGAACTCCGTTTCTCGGAATATGCTAGGGTTTAGAAGATGGGTTATAACCAGGTATATTTTAAGTAGCAAATAGATAAAGTACTTAAGTAGAATGGTTTAAAGACGAATACTATAAATTGTAAATCAGGCGATTTAAACTGCTTAGTATTAGATGAAATATAATTTCTTTTAGCCACCACTAAAACACCACAAAACATCTAACCAATTTTTTTTTTTTTTCTGAACATATCCTATTTATTTAAGCATACCCATATCTAAGTAATCACAACTTAAGCAGCCCACACTTCTATTCTTAACTATTAATAATACCGGATGTTTTTAGCACGCTTGTCACACGGACATAAAACAGGCGCACCACGTATAATTATAATTGACTTATTAATTAATTGGGTAGTCACTTTGCGGAGTCGTGACTGTATAATTAAATCATAGTTGTTGGCGTACAAACACACATCCACACAGATATAAAACACACAAATTATACGGCTGTAAAGAGTGAGAGGAACACGCCCGTACGTGTATGTAATATGGTTTCGTGCGTCTGTGTGTGGGGGTAATGAGGGAGTGGGAGCTGTTGGCTGCCACAAGTGCCGACCGACGGGTCACTGGTTAGGAGTCTGCAATAGTCAAGTCAGATGTTGGAACGTAGGTAAATGATAAGTAAGGTATGCAGAGCTGTGAGTTTCTAATTTCTTTGTTGTTCTAAATTATATACTTACTAAGCTCATTATTGCTAAACAACTTTATTATCCAGTAAGAAGCTCGTGTCATTTTCTTTTTAAAAAAAATGCTTTGATGTTTATATGCTCTAAATAATATTTTCATATACAGTGAAATTCCCCTTCGCGGACACCCCTCTTACACGGACACCTCCCTTAACGGACAGTTTCTCCTAGGTCCCGACGCGGCTCTCATATAATTCCATTGTATTAATCTTTCTTGGACGGACATTCTTTTAACGGACGCGGACACGAGAAAATGTTCTCTTAACTAGACAAAAAATAAAATAAAAAGAAACGCCTTTACCTTATTTTTTTTGTCGAGAGTATGCATTGCATTTTCAATGCGCGCCGCGCGCAATTCGCTGGACAAAAAAATTGAGATTGTTGAAGTTTACAATAAAGAGAAATTAAGTGTAAGGAACTTATCCAAGGTTTTTTAATATTGGAAAAAACACAAGTCTGCCGATATAATTAAACATAAAGAAGAATCCTTCTAAACAATGGATGTTCGAAGCAGCAATTTGCATGAAAAAAGGAAACTTTGTTGACGGGTGATGGTTACTAAAATTGACAAATGTGTTATGATTGGTTTACAGCAGCTCGCTTGCATAAGGGGATTCTTTAACAGGTATGCATATGAATTTTTTTTAGATAAGGTTTCTTGTATTAGATGCGTTGATTTTCTTTTCATATTAAAATTCTAAATATATGTATGCTAGATAAAAAGAGTTGAGATTACCAACAGGTTTGTCGTGACAAAAACGTCAAAAAACTTCATTTTTTTTAGGTCCGCTAATACAATGTATAAGCAAGAAGGATAAGCCGCTTCTTTGGGACATTCTACATTCAGTGCTTCTTCCGGTTGCTCAATAAATTTAGAATCCGTCACAAATATAAGTTTTAAAGGCGGATTTCTGGAGAAGGAGCTTCGGTTAATGCTGAAGATGTTTCATCGTTTTTTAAAAAAATGTCTTCTTTGATTTAAGGATATTCACCGGAGGAACATTCTATAATGCCTGTATTTTAGGCTTCTAGCCCGACAAAACCGCTCACATTAAAGAGGAAAAAATGTATTGGGGGTAAGTATCCTCAAAGAGAGGTTTACAATTTTGGCATTGTGGCAAATATGGCGGGGTGGAAAATAAAAACTCCTAATCATTGGTAAGGCAGGTAAACCCAGAGCTTTTTTAAAAACATTAACGATAAATAACCTGCCTGTAACTTGGAATTACAATAAGAAAACTTGGATGACAGGACAAATTATGACAGAGGGTTGCAAGACCTAGACCACCACTGGATGCAAGTTTATTTGGCAAACCGCTTGAGACAAAAAGTAACCAAAAGAGCCGTTTCATAAAATTGCATTCCGCAATCAGGATTTAATCATGCAAAATATGCAAAGTGAGAACCAGTTAATGAGGCTGATATATGGCCTAGAAGATGATTTGCCTTTAGTGTACTTTCAGATATCCTCAAAAATAAGAATTTATTGAAATTGACGGATAATGAAAACCTTAATGATTTTTTTGAACGTAGATGAAGATTTGTATGTTGAAGATCCAGATTCAGAACAAGAAATTACAAACCCAGTTGAAATACAAGAACTTTCGGAAGATTCTGATGTCGATGAGTTCCAGTGCCAACAGAAGCTATCCCAAATTATGATAAAGCTATTACCTGACCACGCAGCTCAAAAGTTTTGTCGAAAATCACGGAAGATACAGAGTCTTTGAAGCTTCTTTCTAAATTAGAAATACGATTTCAAGACGCCATTTTAAAGAAAATGAGAAGACAAACAACAATATATGAATTTTTGCGTCCTTAAAGTGACTATTCATTTCACTGTTTTGTATTACATACTACAACTATGTATCTATGTACATATTATATTATACTTTGTATATTTCTAAAGGAAATAAACTTTTTTTTTTCTTAAGTTTAAAGTTTCTTATTTATTTTAAAAACATTTATATACATATACGATTTGAATGTCCCAGTTTCTTTAATATATTCATTTTTCGTTAAAACACGATTTTTGTTGTATCTACTACATATTTCTTTTCTGCGGACACCCCTCCTGAACGGACATCTTCAGTTGGCCCCGTTGGTGTCCGTTCAAGGGAGATTACACAGTAATTAACTAACCATTACAGATTTGTCCCTGCAATGAATGCATTTTACGCATATATATATATTAAGACTGTCACAAAAAAATGGGGTAAAGTTACCCTAAAAATAGGGGGCAACTGGGCTACCTCCTCTTTCTACGGTAAATTTACATCTAATGATTTTTTTCACATGCTTGTGGAATATTACATGCGCATAGTAAAATTCCTTGAAGGTGTGGTAAATCTACCTGAAACTATTACACTTCATTACTTTAGAGGTGTAATTTCCCCTGGCAAATTTACACCTCTGAAGCAATATTTACCAGATCTTAAGGAATATTCCACAAGCATGTGAATGATCCCCTATAGGTGTAAATTTACCCCAAAAATAGGAGGTAGCCCGGTTGTCTCCTACTTTTGGGGTAATTTTACCCCATTTTTATTAGGGTGTATTACTACGCCACAGTCAATAAAGATGATATACATTTTTACATTATGTATTGCACAACTTCACCCACATTTTACACTTTGACAATTTTTTAATAGGAGTTTATCTCGTATTTCTAAATTTATCATTATTTTTTAACTTTCAAATTTGTTTACAATATATTTCATATTGTAACTTAAATTTAATATACACGCTTTCAGCATGAAGCCTGAAGATGGGCCACTAGGGTCGAAACCGGTAGCTACTACTTTACATTAAAAAAAGAGTATTGCGAAATTGGATCCATTTTTTTAAATTTTTTCCCCATAATAATAATTTTATGATTTTATAACATGATTACAGAGTATATTTACAACTATGCTTATACTAAAGTTTTATCCTTTTTCCTTTACCCCCAAATAACTGTCATGGTTTGTTTGTAACTCTAATTACGCCATAGATCATGTTTGATGCTGCGTTGAGTAACATTTATGCTCTTTTATTTTACTAACAAAGTTTAAAATGTTTACATTGTCAAAATCAAAGTGATGTCCTTTGTGAGTAGTATAGTGTTATATTTGGCCAATTTTTGCAATCTACATGATAATTTTTTTTTTATTTAAATGTTCTATTTTTTGTTTAATATGTTTATGAAAAAAATATTATAAGAGTAATAGATATTATAACATTTTGGATTTTTTTTCTATGTTCTTTGATAAATTCGGAGTGTAGTAATAGCTGCATATGTGTTTTTTGTTCTACCCACTTTTATCTTCCTTTTCTTTTGCTGTTGTTGCTTTGATTTTTAATCACCACTATTTTTCATACGCATTTGTTTAATTTTTGTAATAATTTTGATTCCCTAAAAAACGTTGACATCTACTTTCTAGATTAAAAATAATGCCGATTTTGTGTTTTACCATACTTTTTTTTTTTAATTAATTTGGGCATTATGCTCGCGTTAATAAAATCTCGTGTAGCACAGAGTGATCGGATATTTTATGTGTCGATTGCTACACCCCAATCCTTATTATATCTTTGACTTAAATATTCTCATCTTATTGTCAAGGAGTGCCTTCAAGAAAACAGTCACCTTGAAGGAAAGAGCTTCTTAAAAAAAATACTGATTTTTATTTTGGAAATAGGCACATCCCACTAAGACTATCGTACCTTCAAATAATTTTTCGTATTTAAAAAAAAAATGTGTGCCCAAACCACTTTTCCTAATAAAACGCTTTCCTCTTTTGAAAGATGAAGGCACCTACTTCACTTCTCGAGATTTTTTCAATTTTAAATGCCTGCTCTGTAGTCGTCTTTTAAATTTAATAAGATACTCAAAGTTTCTGCATTATAAGGTTCTATTATAGAGACGATTTTATAAGAATCCATAACAGAACAAAAATACCATATGATGCTGCGTATCTAAGTCTTTGTTTTGCAAAGAACAATATGGTTATTTACAAAATAAGTCAACAACACAAGCTATTTGTGAACTAATTGATACAGTTATTAACAGTTTCGACGAGAGAAAAAAAGTATCTGCGACAATGTTAGATTTATCTAAACCGTTTGACTGTGTTAGCCACAATATCTTATTTGAAAAGTTAGATTTTTATGGCATAAGAGGTGATCCTTTAAAATTATTTCAATCATACTTTGCAAATAGAAAACAAATAGTAATGATTGTTAATGAACGTTCGAAACATCAGAACATAGATTGGGGAGTACCACAAGGATCTAAGCTAGGGCCGATAATGTTCCTTATATATGTCAACGATTTATGCACTAATCTTCAGATGTGCCAAACAATTATGTTTGCCGATGACACTACTCTAGTATTTAAAGCAAAAACAGCAGAACATTTGGCTGAGCTGGAGTCGGTGGGCATATCGGATGCAGAAAAATGGTTTAAAGCTAATAAATTAAAACTTAATGAAAACAAAATACAAAATATCGTATTTGAGACGAGACCAGAGCAGATAAGTTCTGCAAAAATGCTAGGTGTGCTAGACTCTAACTTAAACTGGAGCACGCATATAAATTTCTTATGCAATAAATTAAACACGACCGTTTACCAAATCCGGAGAACAGTAGACCTAACAGACGCAGACACTGCTAAATTAATATATTACTCAGATTTTTATTCCCTAATTAATAATAGTATTTTGTTATGGGGTAGCACGGAATGCAGTGAAAGAATTTTTAAAATACAAAAAAAATGTGTAAGAGCTATATTAAAGTTAGTACTAGAGAACACTGCAAACCTTATTTTACATCTTTAAAAATATTAACTATTCCGTCATTGTACATTTATAACTGTTTAGTTTTTGCAAAAAATAATTTAGAGAATTTTAAAACTCAGTCGGATGTACATGATTATTCAACAAGAATTAATTCAGCTTTAACTATTCCTTATCACAGAATATCTTTAACGCAGCAATCTGTTAAATATCAAGCAATAAAATTTTATAATAATCTGCAGTATGAATTCAAAATATTACCTATCAAACAATTCAAGAAAGAAATAAAACAAATGTTGATAAGTAAGGCTTTTTATAAAATAGGAGAGTTTCTTTCATTGTGAAACATAATAATTAAGTAGTATTTATATTATAGTGGAATAATTCTTCATATTTCATTTTTATTTCATTTTTCTATCTTTTGTGTTGAGCTTCCTAATGATGTACATATCAGTTGTCAATTTGGAAATAAAGGTTATTATTATTATTATTATTATCTTTTGACACACATTATACATATAAGCTCATTTATGCCACTTTTGACGCATTTGATCCATTTTCTCTAAAACTCCTGGAGATGATCAAAAGATACTTCCATTTTCTATTTGGTTTTAAAGGCAATAATAAGTAATTAGAATAGAAAAAACTGGCAAAATTTATTTAAAACTGCAATTATGAAAGTAGTTCTTTAATATACTATCATGGCACTTTTGACATATTTCACTAATTTTCTCTAAAACTACTGACGACAAACGAATGATACTTCTTTTCTGTTCTTACCTGTTTGATCTTAAATCTAGTAAATAAATATGATAGAGAAAGAATTTTTCTGTTTTGACAACACTCATGCGTGTCTAGCTTATCTTTTCGCATATTATAAAAAATTATTATATTAAAAATGCAAAAAAAGTCTTTACGAACATTTTGATAAAACTCCCATTTAAGTCGGCTTTTGCACTTCAGGAGAAAATGGATTACAAAGTAAGTTATAAAAAGTACGTCCTTATCAATTATGTAGATTTAACACCTCAACTTTTAGTACAGCGATTTTTTTTCTATTTTCTTTGCGTTTGTGGTTTTTAGCCTATTCTTTTTACCTAATAAAAAAAGTTATGTCGCTATACCATGTGATTCAAAATGATTGTCGTAAGAAAAAAACTGTTTTCCGGAAAAATTTATCTATACTTATTACCAATTTAATGAGCGAAGTTAGCTACATACAAATTTCATACATAATGAATTTTCTTGACATTTAGCGACATTGGCGTGTTGTGTTGTAGTATCTTTCGATTATTTATCTCATAATTTTTTTCAAATCGTTTATATTTCATCTAATATCACCAACCAATAATATTTCTGAATACTGTAGAAAATAAGGGAATTTATCTGTGGTATAGCTCAACAAACAGGTAAAAATCAATATTAACATTAGGTAAATAGTTTATTACATTTTATAATTTATAGGCTTATCATACACTTCAGCGCAATGAGCTGTCAAAAGAAAGTTACATTTTCATCCCTATAAAGTTTTTACGGTACAGGAATTATTATCATTAGATCACGATAGGCGATCGGAATATTGTTATTGGTTTAATAACAATTTAAGGGACGATGACTTGCTAAACAAATCATTTTTCTCTGATCAAGCCTGGTTTTATCTAACAGACTATATCAATTTACAAAACTATTGTATCTGGTCTGCAGAAAATCCACACGAATTTCGAGGAACGCAATTGCATCCCGTAAAAGTTGTAGTTTGGTTAGCTATGTCTAGGCAACGAATAATAGAGCTAATTCTTCGAGGAAACTGTAACAGCCCAACGTTACCAACAGATGTTGGAATTGTTTATTGCAGAGTTACAAGAAAATGAGCTTGAAACAGGTTATTTTCAGCACGATAATGCTGCAGCACATACTGCTCGACAAACCTGCCAATATCTTCAACAGTTTTTTGCTGACAGGGTCGTTAGAGCCCAAAGATGGCCACCAAGATCGCTTGATTTAACCCCATTAGATTACTTAATGTTTGACTATCTGAAAAATAGGATCTATAGAAACCGCATGCATACCATAGAAGAACTGAGAGATGCAGTTTTGTCACTTAATAATTATACTAATTGTATGTTATAATTTAAAGTAATAAATAAATTTAGTTAAACACCAGTTAGTACTGAATTGTAAAATCATAAATTAGTAAAGTTAAATTAATTACATTTCATTTTTACAAGCAGAAACACCAATCCATAGTCGTTTATATAATGCGAGTTCAAACATAGGTTACGTTTTCCTTATTTACATCTTATTTATGACAGATCCGTTTACTTTCTTATGTTCCAACACTGACTTAGTTCAAACTTTCATTACAAACACGCGGCATATACCTACACCCTGCTACTATCTGTAGGAGCGGATTTGACAATCATTTTGAATCTCTGTGTATATTCAAAATGTAGAGAAAATCTTTGTGAACATTGAAAATTCCGTCAAAATCAGTATGTCCTTACCAATTATGAAAACTTTAACATCTCAATTTCTTAAAACTCGCCAGAATCATTTCGTAGGGTTCAAAATAACAACTTATGCATTCAGAAAATCCCCATGGCACTTAACATATTTCATTTAGCTCCTCTTCACAATCGAATTTATCGACAAAATCAATCGAAAATACCAACTACCGTTTCGCAATAGATATTATAACATCACAAAAGCTTTCCTAACTTCCAGCCCGCCGGTAGGTCCACGCTATGTTATCGGATTTAACGATTTTATCACAACTTACTATCATCATCTTCTCAGTTATCGTCATCATGAACGACAAGCCGATAACGGGAGGCTAAAAACACATACGCGAAATCTACGCACGTCGAATGCGATCGCACGAAATTTAGAAAACTGTCAGGCGAATACGTTTTTATTTACTCTCATGTCTGGTTTGATCGATAAATGAGAATGAAGAAACAAACTCCGGATGATGATGAAGACAGTGGTATTAGTGAAGTAATTTCTTGCGATGCGATACTTTGATTAGTTAGTATTCATAGGAATGTCAGGCGATATTTAACAGGGTATAAATCAAACCATCAGCCGAGACACAGATGTGAGACGTGTACCCGATTTTAAGAATATTCTAACCTTACCTAGATATCAATCGGCCATTTAGTCGTCCAAAATAAATCTCTCAACGTATCCCCGATGTAGGCGAGACGCCGAATGCGACGGCAAACGCCAGACGTCGCCGGTCATACAGGAGGAACATTTCTCGTAAGTAAATCCACACTTTAAATACGAAAGAAAGCGTCCCACCCCGTTTATATTCACTATATCTGCTATACAATCTCTCTCCGAGTCGCACTGAACAACACAGAATACCCAAACGCACTGTTATGGAATAATACAATCGCCTCTAATAAAAACTGTGACTGATGCGAGGTACCGTCCGTACGCACCGCGATCTATTTTCGAACTGATTCGGTGAGCGCATGGCTACTGAGTTTCGTGCGTGCCGCTTTACAGTTGCTAGAGGCCGAATCTTGCCGAACGTTAACGAGGTATCCGTGTTTGATTTATGCTCTCTGCTTGTGTGTACGGATAGGGTTGGCTTATTGGTTTCTTGTTTGGTTTTCTCGTCGTCCGTGATTTTTTTTTTTACTGTTTGGGATGGTTTGTTCGTTTTTCAATATTCTTCTTTTTGTGGGTCGCGTATTATTATCTATTATGCCGGCGCTGCCAACGGGGTAAATTGTGTGTTTGGACAGTGGACTCGAAAGGAAAACCAGGAGAGGATTGTAGGCGCAAGGAGAATATTCGTTGTTATAATGAAAGACTGGATTTATACAAAATATGCTTATAGGGGAAGGTGGGGCAAGAAATTGATATACAAGGTTCTAAGTACGCTTGTTGTAATCTTTAAACATTTATTTGCTGATGGATGAATTTACAATTTTTCGATGGGTACTCTTGATGTTGTAAGAAAATTTTGAAAAGAAATGTGTAAATACACCAACTTGTCCCACCATGGGGGGCAAGATGGGGTTCTAGATGAGTTAAGAATGGGTCGTACCATAAATCTAAGTAATAGATAAAAAAAAAATAGATTCTTAAAATATTCTTAAAAACATGCAGGAACAAAGCTTAAACTCTTTAAAGCGGAACTACTTAAAATAAAAAAAATACAATAACGATAAGAATATTAAACTTAATCTTCACAACTGATACAATAGAAGCCGAACTCATCCACGTTATTCGCACAGCCTCCATGTAACTAAGCTCGCCATCCACGGCATTTTATCAATACTTCCCCTTACAATACTAACATTGAGCGTCATCTTCCTCAACAGAAGAACTTGATTATTTCCTTGACGTTTTCTAAAAATCTATCTCTTTGCTTTCCTTACAAAATTCGGCTTCTTGATCTCTTCTGTTTTCTTCTTTGTCATTTTCTTTTTCCTTTAACTCTCCCTCAGTACTTCTAGTTGCCTTAGGGATTCTCCAGACTTCTATTTTCTTGTAGCAGATTTTTATACGTAGTGCTTGTAAGGATTGTTGTCTTTCCCTTGTTATGCTTTGATTGAACCTATACTTTATTCCTAACATGAGAAATAGGCATTATGTCTTCAAGAAAGCATAATGGCATATCCAGGCATAACGGACCAGACTGAAGAGTGAGATAATGATGACCCCATGTTGCCCCATACGAATAGCCCCATCTTGCCTCTTTGGGACATTTTCTGGTTATGTTATAATAATATATTAAATAATTGAAATAAACAAATAACGCACTATAGAAAATACATGCAATACATGTCAATTAATAAACACAAAAAAGTGTAGTTGTAAATAATTTACTTATGCTTCCGATACTGGCCGTTGAACTCACCATCAAAATAATAACGAAATTCTGGGAAATTGCAAAGTTCACGCACAAACAGCAATAACTTTGTTATTACGACTAGTAAAGTTTCCTACATTACAACAAACATAAAACAGCACTTGTCAATATTAGGACTGCTATTATTTGACAGATGCTTACTGCCGTTTTGTAGATAAGACGATGTCCCCATCATGCCTCGTATCCTCATCTTGCCCCACCCTCCCCTACTTAAAATTTAAGGCATGAAAAATATATTCAAAAATCTATACGAATCAGGTAAAAAGACATGGAACAAAATCAAATAGATTTAATGAATCTTATACCTACTTAGAGGTGTTTTGTCTTTTTGACGTTTGTTTTTTTTCTAAAATTTATTTAATTGCGTTCGTAGTACAGGATGTCCCATCCAAGACTGGGTCTTTGATTATAGCTCTTTTCTTGATTTTTTTAAAAAAGTCTTTTATACAAAAGTTTTAGAGAACTCAATGCTGCATAACCTAAAAATATTTTTGACTATACTGGGTGTTCCAAAAGCAGGAAAACGCACACTTGATTCGTTATTTTAAATGGAACACCCTATATGTTATTCAATTTTTAAATTCTACGAAGAAAAATAACATCATTTTATTTAAGCGCATAAAATTAACGTTATTAAATTTCTGTGTGACAAGTGTACGTAAAACGTTAACGGAAAGTTGTACTATCTCGCACTAAGACTCGACTAACACTGATACTAGATACACAAGTCAAAGGGAGTGATTTTACTGCCTTTAAACGTCCTGTATTAAGAACAGGTTAAAGGCTCCTATAAGAGTATAGAAATGTTGAGAGACAGATTAAAGCTTATCACTAGTCATATTGAAAATATCTATATCAAAGCAAAAAGTATTAACATTACGACACATTGACAAAATTGGAGAAAACATATAATTATGTGTATTAGCAACTGGTAGGTAAAAGGTTGCTGAGGTTCTAGAAGTGATACGTGGCACATGAAAATTCAGTTCTCCCAATAAACATGGATCACTTATTTCACCATGCAGTAATTTACTCAAAAAAAAGTATTTGGGCTATTACCCTACGATTTTGGAGAGTATTGAAATGAAATTCCTTACATAGAGCATCATAACAATAACCGTGGGCCAGGAAAACTCTGTATCTACGATAATACAATGTTTTTAAAAATTTACACTGAACACTTTCTATTAAATCGATGTGCTTAGTATAATACGGGTGCCATACCAGTGAGCAATATTCAAGCTTAGCTCTAATAAAACAATTATAAAAACTGATAAGCGGTTCAATACTATGAAAATTTCTAGTACTACGGGTTAAAAAGCCCAACAGTTTAAAACATTCCCCTGTAATGTTGTACATATGTTCATTAAAGGTTAATTTAGGGTCGAAGGTAACTCCCAAAACTTTTACTCTCTCATATCGATCCAGAACTATATGATTAAAGTTATAATTGTATTGAAGAATCACGGTATTCCTAATGAAGGACATCGTTTTACATTTTGCAATATTCAAATGAAGACAGTTAGACCGCCTCCAATCAAATAAAGATTCCAAATCCGCCTGTAGCTGACCGCAATCACTCAGGGATTCAACTGTCCGATAAATTTTCAAATCATCAGCATACATAAGGTACATTGAAGAAAAGCAAGTAGTTATATCATTGATAAAGGTTAAAAACAGTAAAGGACCAAGTACTGATCCCTGCGGGACTCCAGAGGTACTAGGATAATTGTAAGATTTGACACCACGATACTCAACATAGTTGTTTCTCCCGGCAAGGTATGATTTTAAAAGCTGAATGATATCTTTTGACAGACCAAAATTAACAAGCTTGCGGACAATCAAAGAATGCTGCACCTGGTCGAAGGCTTTGGAAAAATCAACATAAACGACGCGACGTCAACTTGAGTTCTGGCATCCAGAGATTTGGATACGAAGTCGGTAAAAATACACAAGTTGGTAAGAGTGGACTTGCCTCGTACAAAACCGTGCTGGTAAGGAGTAATACTTGTAGAAATCTGTCTATAAATACGTTTAAACAGTGCAAATTCAAAGATTTTAGATAAATTAGATATGATGGATATCGGTCGATAGACAGGAGTAATGCGTGAGGATAGGAACGATAAAACGTATTAAAAAAATCTGCAGTTTCAGGTCAACAACTCAGTAGCAGTAGCCCTGAAAATGTCACTTGCGAGTGTGGACGAAACGTCGGCCAGCAGAGGATCCATGACGCGGTTCCACCACGGAAGCCCAGCAGAGTTTCAATAAAGATTTTTTTATATAAAATATTCTGAAGAAAGTTTTACAAACACTATTCTTAATAAAAAGAAAAGATGCCAATTATTATACATTATTTGTAACATTACTTTTCCTTTCTCAACTTCGAAATATCCTTCATCAGCGGATATACCCTTTTTTTGCTTGATCTCAGCAAGGTTCTAGTTTGAATAAATTGAGCATTACGCATACATACACAGAAATGAATTTATGTATGATCTTAAATATATTCAGATAATACTTAATGCATACTTATGAATATAGCAGTGAAAGGTATGCATTTATAACACCAGATATACAGGCTGATTCAAATTAGGTGCGCACCATTACTATCTCTGTTAATATTGATTCTAGAAAGTTTATATAATATGCAATATAGGAGAAAACAATTGCATGACGCATTGCCGAGAAATTTTGAAATTTATATATATATTTTTTAAATTGAACACCCTGTACATTGTTTAAAAAAATGGAAGATATTTTAATTTGTGATGCAAAAGTTTTAATAAAATATTGTATTAAAAAGAATAATAAAGAAGTTATGGTGGTTTTTAATTGATGCCAAAGATATGTAAAATTTATAGTAGGCATATTTCACTTTAAGTCAAAACAAATAGTATGTTGTTTGAAACTGTCAAAAACGCACTGAGCTTAAATCTTTTACATGTTTATTTATTAAAAAAAAGGTGGTTATTTCATTTTGGTGTTGTGTTCTTTACTTCTAATTGTTATTATTACATTATTATCATTAGTAACTTGAACAGTTTTCGTTATATTTAGTTCTAAGTATTAGATAATATCTCACCATGGTATTTTCTCATTTGGAGAAATGCGATATGCTGGAAGCATACATTGTATGCGGCAAAAATTCAACAAGGACTGTCGAATATTATGCAGAACAGTATCCTTTATTACAGCAGCCAGATCGACGTTACTTTCGAAAACTTTACAGACAATTTAGGCAACACGATTGCTTATTTAAGAAGAAAAGAACAAAGAAAAATATCATTATCGACGAGGAGGTAGAAATTACAGTGTTAGCATATTTTGAAGCCCATCGCAAATTTTCCATTAGAGATGCTACTAAGGAATTGGGGTTAAGTTACGCGTCAGTTCAGAGAATTTTAAAATCGCATAAGCATATCCCATGTAAGTACTGAACCTCACAAACATTACAACCAGGAGATTCGAACAGGAGGTTGGCTTTCTGTGAATGGTTTATTAATTTTTGTGATGAAAATTTGAATGGAGCACAATGTATTTTATGGAGTGATCCAAATAGACGAATGTTTAATATGAAGAATGAACACTACTGGTCGCAAGTAAATTTATTAATAATGCGTCCACAGGTTGCACAAGTTCGATTTAGTTTTAATGTCTGGTGCGGATTAATTGATTCGACAGTCGTTGGTCCAGTGTTCTATAATGATACATTGACAGGAAAGAGATATCTGGAATTTATTGGTATCGTTCTAGAGGTTTTCCTTGATAACGCCAATTACCTGATGCGTCAAAATTTGTACTTTTAGCAGGACGATGCTCCGGCACACAACTGCCGCATAGTTCACAACTATCTGGACATCATCTTCGCCGATAAGTGGATTGGCACAAATGGGCCAATTCGATGACCAGTACGCTCTCCTGACCTTTCACCTTTAGACTTTTTTCTTTGGGGATATTTAAAAGATCAGATGTACAGAACCCGGTACACATAGTGAACGAATTGCAAAAGAAGATTAGGGAGGTTTTCCACCAATTGGATGGAAGGACAATCTTAAGAGCTACCCAGAGTGTACTCAAGCGGGCACGAAAATGTATTGAGAATGAAGGTGATAACACTGCGTAGGCTTTCACGGCCGGTGTAACTATAACTAACAGCTTCTTGCGGGGTTTCGCCGTGTGTCAAAACTTTCGCTCGACGTTTCGCTGTTCATACTGACAGCTTCTTCAGGAAACTGAACTGAAGAAGCTGTCAGTATGAACAGCGAAACGTCGAGCGAAAGTTTTGACACACGGCGAAACCCGCAAGAAGCTGTTAGTTAATGAAGGTGATACCTTTGATGAGCAGTATTTATAAATTATGCATTCAATTTAAGAAAAATATAAATGTCAAAATTTCTTGGAAATGTGTCATTCAATTGTTTTTTCGTATATTGCACATTAATCAGCGTTAAAAACCCTAATACTTTGCTAATTTAACCTGCTTTTTAGAATCAATAATAACAGAGATAGCAATGGTGTGCACTTAATTTGAATTAGCCTGTATTTTAATCCTTTAGTCGCATATTTAAACTAATCGGGATATAAAATTTATAATATGCAGACAGAAGTACTCACACTTTTTGTTTCTTAAGTCAATAGCTAAATCGATCGATTATTATTTTTTGCAATTAGTGCCGTAACCATACCATTTATTCCACTAGTGCCGTAATAGGGTCTATTACAGCACTAGTTGCGTAATAGAAATGGAACATTTAAGCAGATTTATTTGAAGTTGGTCACCTTGCAACAGAAATGGAGATGTCAATATGACATTTTGTAAGCAAGTTTGAGGTTATTATATTAAAATTCATTGTAAGATTTGATATTTTTAATTAATCTTTGAAATAGTACAACTATTATAAACATTTATATTAACGTTTGAATTATCTTTCGAAGTGATAGTGATACCGTGTGCAGTAGAAACATTCTGTTGAAAATTATCGTTCTCTGCGATAGTGATATTGCTTCTGTTGAGTACTCAAACTGTGAACCATTCCAGAGTTCCAGGTAGATTCACATTATTTTCCTGTGCAAACATATTCCAACATCAATTTTATTTTTCATAGAAGAGGCAACGTAACTTCAGCAACAGCCGTGCTTTTCCAGCCACCTAATCGTTTTATAGTTAAAATATCACCTCCAGTATTTGCTATATGTGTCGCACTGGATCTTCTAAAACAATGTCCTGTATAAAGATGAGGACTGGTAAATGAAGAGAACTGGCAATTTGTTTAGGAACATTTCCATGGTGTTAATACCGATAGGCTATTAATTAAGCAGCCATGACGATAAGTTAGAAAAAAACGTTTGTGAGTAACTGTTTTAGGCCGCAGATTATTATATTTTTTTATAAGTTCGATGCAGTTTACATCAGTCACTGCGAACATTCTGGGTACATTGTTTTTTGGTTTAGGTATGTTGACTATAATGGAATCGGAATTGTATTGAAGATCTTTCACACATATATTAATTAATTCTTCTCGCCTACAGGCTCCATTATATCCTATTATCAAAATAACCTAGAATATAAAGAATTTACAAAAAAGTAACGAAATAAAATCAGCACTAACCTTTATAGCTAAGTATATTTTATCATCGGCTTGTTTCAAAAATCTATGAATATCTTCTTCTTCTAAAATTTTAGATTTTTTTGTTTGATAACCTTTAGATAGCCGTTTTAATAATGCTTGAAGTTTCATATATTTTGATATATCCACATTTCTATGTACATTTAAACACGATCTTAACATCGAATAAATCGACCATAATGATGACGATTTATAATCTTTACGTAGCATTTCAAAATAAGCAAGTAAGACGTTCTCAGAAATATGAAGAATTTCCTTTTCTTTGCGCCATTTTTCAAAATTTTTGTATCGCTTTTGATACATAGTGTACGATTTCTCCGGAAGTAAATTATTAATGGTTTTTTCAGCAATTTGCCGTATTTCAGGCGGAGTGCATGAAAAAGTTGTAGAACTCATGTTAAATATTATAATATAGTTACTTTAGTAATATAATATATAACAAATTTCAAAAATGTGTCAATTTTAAATTAACTTGTCAATTTAAATCTTGTGCCAAACCAAGGTGGCAACTGGTGACAACCGCCACAAAATTTCCCTAGATTATCAAATTTTTCTCGTTTTGCTTTTACAAAAAGAGAAATTTTAAAACTAATTGCGAAAAATAGCATAAAAGACACGTTTCATTTGACATTAAAGCACTCATTCAGTTAGGAAACTCGTGGCTACGCCACTCGTTTTTTAAACTCTGAATTCGTACTTTGAAACGTCAAAATGAAACTTGTCTTTTAATATAATATTACAATTCTTTCCAACTAATAAATCATTTTATGTCCGGTCGGGTCAGAGTCAGGTAAAGGGACCATAATAGCCCTGAGTATACCATAAAAATCAATTTTCCACGCTCTTTTAGGGACTAGAGCCGGTAGCTCGAGCGCCGCCCAATTTCTAACATTTCCGACCATATCCACCCCTCAATTTAACCGCACTTTTAACCCCTCACTTATCTCAAATAGGTGTTACTAATTGAAATATTATTACTCGAAATTACTACTGCAAAAATCACAGATGTTAATATCACGAAACTTAGTGTTAGTATTGAGGATGACATACACGGGAAATAATATTACATGATAACTTCGGTTTGTTTAAGAATAAAAATAAATTAAAAAATGCCACACAAAGGTTCGAACGCGATAAACATACGAGACAAGAAAATATTTTAATAAGACGACCAAAGTTTATACATACAACAACATCGAACGAACAAGCGAACTCTCCGGTATAAAGAATGATACATCAGCTTTCGAATCAGATAGGAGAGAACACCGAGTGTCAGACGGCAGTTATGAAATATATTGCTCGCTGCTGGATCTGCCGGACTACCCGAGGTCCGAGGTAGATACACACTGCGTATAATGCAACATGTAGGTAGGTATACAGACTATAGGGGCCGCAGTTTACTATTTTGACTGTCACGTTCAGGAAGATTGACGTATTAAGTATTGTTATCTACATTTTTCATCTTTTAAGTGTATACAAAACAGCTTTACCCAGAGGCCTGCCGTACAGCTTTGCTTATAGTAAGCGGCGGAGATGTAGCCTCAGTACCAGTTATGTTGTTTGTTAATAGAAAATCCTTCGGTTTTTTTTTCTTTTAGCCGATGTTATATGTAACTAATTTGTGTATACAAAGAAGTGGTCGGTACTTTAAAAGGAGTTGAATGATTATTTCCAAACCGGGCTCTGTTTATGACAGTAGCTTAAAATATTCATTAAATAAGAATAAAAATTAATATTAATTAAATTTTATCGCGGTCTGTCAAATAAACAAATGGATAATATAAATCTCCACTATTATTAATATATACATAATAGCAGCTCTTCTATGGAATAAAAATTATATTGTTTCAAATACAGCAGGAGATTGCGTGTGAAAAGTTTACTTGTGGCAGAAGAATCTACTAAAGAAGTGACTTTATTATAAAGTTTTATTCCCATATTATTCGGACCTAAGCTACTTAAATGGAGAGTATCAGCTGGTCTATGTATATCGTTTTTTGACCTAGTATAATGTGAATGAATAGCAGAGTTGGTTTGAAAAAGATGTCTATTGCAATGAATGTAGCAACACACTTCGAGTATATATAATGATGGAAGCGGTAGTATATTTAGAACACCAAACACTGGTCTGCACGACTCGATCCTTTTTATTCCTGCGATAGATCTTATCACTGCTTTTTGTGCTACAAATACCTCGTGAGCAGTAGGCGATGTACCCCACAAAACAATACCATATTTAAGTCGACTCTGTACCTCAGCATAGTACACAGAAAGTAACGTGTCAATTGATAAATAACCTTTTAGTGAACGAAATAAATATGCTTTCGTTGAAATATTTCTTGCTAGGTCTTGGCAATGAGTCTTCCAAAGCATAGAACAGGCCCAAGAACTGTTCCCTGCGGTACTCCATTCGGGACAGGCAAATAATGCGATCTAATGGAAGTCATGTTCCCAGCAGCATCCGAAAAAGTCAACCTCACAAATTGCATTCTACCTTGGAAGTATGTTGAAAGCCAATCAGCAGCATTACCTCTGATACCATATTGTTCCAATTTTTCAATTAATTTAGTATGTTGAACACAGTCAAAAGCCTTTTGAAGGTCACAGAAGATGCCGATAGCAGTTCTACGTTGCTCAATATGTTCTAACAGTTTAGTATAGAAATTTATCATAGCCGTGGAAGTAGATCTATTTTTCCTAAAGCCATGTTGTGTATGCGTTATTATATTGCATTTGTCCAGAAAACTGTTGAGGCGATCAAGCATACAGTATTCAAGAACTTTGGAAATAGTCGACGTTAGCGCAATCGATCTATAATTTAGCGTATGTTCTGGGTTACCTTTTTTGTATACAGGAATCACAATACTTGTATTTAAAATATTGGGAAAGACACCTTCTGCGAATGACAGATTCACTAAATATGTCAAAATAGGCGCAAGTTGTGATCTAAATTCTTTAACTATGAGTGAGGGAATGTTATCAGGTCCTGTTGAATTTTTGTTTTTCAACTTTCCTATAATAGTATGCACCTCATATGTAGTAAACGGTTGAAGAAACATAGTTTTACTATTAATTTCAGTTTTATTATCTACGTTTGCATCAGGAATATTCACCATTATGTCGCTGGAGATATATGTATCTTGTTCCTTATTGTTGCATAATTATATTTTTTTACGTAGGAATTTAACGTAGTGGGTATAATTAAAGGATGAGTATATTGGTCCCAGATTGGGCGCCAAAATAATTACAAATTGCTGTGTACTAGTACAATATGATCAATCATCTGTAGCAAGCCATGATTTTATTTATTCAAAATATCATGTTTGTAAAGACATTTGTCATGTGTACTGTATTGGTTTATTGACACTCAAAAATATTCACAATAGATCATGAAGTTTTTATTATCGAATCATACCTTAGAAATGGTGTTTAAATTAGAAAATAGAAAATGGTTGCACCCTTTGCAGCCATGTAGAGAAGAATTAATTTCAAAGAGTGAAATGATTTTAGAAGTAATAACTTTGTATAGAAGCAACAATAGGTAAGAATTATATTATTCACCATATGAAAGTGAAGCTTTCACCCAACCAGAATATGACGTAATACCATTCAGTAAAAAGATGCAGTTAATATAGCTTAGCTCTGAGGGAGGTATTGATTTAATATATTTAACCACAAATTGTGTGCTAAATTAGTTACTACTAATTGCGCAACGCAGTAACATGGAGCTGAAATATTTAGAATATTTGTTCCACATTGGGTGCCGAATTAATTATTGCATAGTGGGAAATATCGAATAGGTTTTAAGAATTAAAGTAAATGCTTTGTCCCCGGGCTTATTCTCCAAAGTGCCCTCAGCACATTACAGTATTATCTCCACGTTGGGTATTAAAACTTATTAAAAATTACTACGTAGTGGCATAACAAACGGGTAAAGCATGTAGTGTTCTAACCCCACGTTGGGCGCCAAATTTACATATAGATACAATACAGGAGGAATATAGATTATAAATTTAACAAAAAAAACACAAATTTACAACTAAACAAAATAATGTCAATCACCGTGAAATATAATCAATTTAGTGGGGTGTGGTAAATAAAAGTTTAGTAATTTTATAAAATTGAAGTAAATAAGAGATGGCTTTAAAGTACCTATATTTATTTAAAATGAATTGAAACTCAACTTGAAGTTAAAATTAACATTTCTATGCTATGACGTCTGTACCTGTAGGGTTATATAACAAATTTAGAAAGTGGAATAAACACTAGAAATATTACATATATGGCTTAAATCGACAATGTGTTAATGTCCTCTCAAGATATAAGGTTGTTCATGAACCTCGGCCCTTAAATAAGCCAAAAAGGTGAATTATTTTCTATTCCACAATCTTATGCAGTCCGCAATATAGAAATAAATGACTAAAAATTTATAAATTATAACTTCGAGTTATACAAATCACATACATACATGAATCCATTATTTTATCTATGTGCATAAACTAGAAGCATTATTACATATTATTAGTTCATAAAGATCAGTAAATGTCATTTATTTTAACACCATTTAACACTAATTTTACGCAGCACAGCAAGTACCAACCGCAAAACAAGTTTTATAATACGTTAGATATAAAATGGGGATAACATCTTCTCGTAAAAGAGAACATATTTTGATCGATTTTCGAAGACCTGTAGTCGACACCCTCCCGTCAATCATAACTAGTATTTCAGGGGGGAAATTTCCCTCATTTCATTCTTGAAAGTTTGTCGTTGCACCCTCTTAAATAACGTTAGATGAAACGTGAAGGGGAGACAAAATTGAAACGGGTTTCTCTTTCTTAGGAAATGGAATGAATCAAGCATGTCAAAAAAAAATAGATGAAACTTGGATTGTCATATAGATATTCATGTCATTTTGAACAGGTATCCATTGATGTAATGAAGAAACTTTTCCTCTCAATTGAAAAACGTTGAATTGTTGGTTTTGCGACAATTAAAACAATTTTAACTTTAAATAAAACTAAATTCAAACCTAAACACAAGTAATCTTATTTAATATTAAAAACTTTGTATTTGTAAGATTATTTATTGAATACCTGTAT
This sequence comes from Protaetia brevitarsis, assembly GCA_004143645.1. Lineage (NCBI taxonomy): Eukaryota > Metazoa > Arthropoda > Insecta > Coleoptera > Scarabaeidae > Protaetia > Protaetia brevitarsis. The sequence continues at coordinate 97,565 of RXPK01003428.1, forward strand.
ATTTCATGTTGCCATCTACTCTACATATATTTAGTTATTATATTTTTATTATTTACAAACAGTTTCTGTCTCTGTGTGTTTGTGCATCATTTGTTTCTAATATTTTTAACATAATACAATATTACGTCACCGTTTGGTAACTTGATTTTTTGCCTTGTATGTCTGTTACTATAGTTATTAGATTATATCTTTATACAATAACAGTAAAATAAAAGCTTCAAATACAATTAAATCACCATACTTCAAAGAAATGACACTTCTCAATTTAAGATCGCTCGTTTAACAGCGTGATCATTCGCTCACTTCTTACAGATGTCCTCTCCGACCTCTCTGAACCAATAAATAAGCATAAATGGAGCAAATATTTACGACAATACACTAGCCTCCTATATTCACTTAACGCGCTAGCAACTGGAATCCATCGGACTTTACCGTAATAGCAGACACGTCCAATTTATTTATAATTGTAAAGTACAAGTCTTTGTGTACAATAAAGATGTCACGGTGACAATCGGCCATAAATAATGGCGGCATAAATAACCGAACAGAGACAACAGTAGAGAAAACGAATAGACCTTGTCGTCCCTGTTAGGGGCGAGTTGACTGTGGAATAGGTAAAAAAATAGAGATGGAGATATATACGTAGGCTAAGACTTGATAGTGAAGAAGGAGAAGCCGGGACAGAGATGGCTATAGAGAACCCGGGGTGGTTTATTTGTTTACTTTGATGGGTCTCTTCATGGTGGCCGTCTGTGAAATATGCCAAAGTCACAACACGTTATAAATACTGGCGGACTTCGGTTTCGGGTAGCCAGCAAGCGAAATTCTTCGAATCTTTTTCTCTCTATCGGAGATAGTAACATCAGTTGTGTGCGAACGTTGAAACTGCGTCCGGTACAGTTATTTCAGTGTGAAAAGTTTTTGCAATGGAATTCGTTTATAATGATTAATATACCCACGTGGTGTTGGGATGATTCACCGAGGGAAAAAGTGTTGTATTAACTAATAAAATGGTGTATTGAACACTTTTTTCTTTTTCAATATGAGGAATGATATTTTAGTGTTAATGCAATACGTAAAAAAATGTTAAATTGCGTTAGTGAACTGAATAATATAATTTAGAAGACTTGTTCTTTGAACATGTACTAATTTTCCATTAACAATTTCTACCTGCTAATTGAATAATACAACAACATTATCCCAACACAGTTACTTGCTGTAGACACACGAAGTAATCATTGTCTCTATAATTTTATAATATTGGTTTAGCACTATAAAATGTTGATTCAAAACTTATATTGTTTCATTTAACCTACCTGCAGTATTCATCGAATAACTATTTACATGTAATTCAACACCTTTAGGTGGTTATACGAAAAAGATTTTCTTGTTAGTGGAACCATTTTCGATTTGCTTAAAATCACGTTACTGATCGGGCGAATTTTTAATTTCATCGATGGATCCATCGATTTCTGTATCATTAATGTATTAAACAGAGATATACTGTAATCGATGGATCTATCGATGAAATTAAAAATCCGCCCGCACATTCAGCAATTAGTCCATTGATAGCAACGCATAGCTATTATATTGCCTAATTAGGAAGACTATAGTAGGTAATAGAAGGAAAACATTTACGGCATTATATACTAAACTTATATTAGCTTAATAACATAACTAAAAAAATTATAAAGGTTTTATTCATACATTTGAAAGGAAAGTACAATTTAACGTTTCATAACAAATCATTAATAACAACATTTAACCAAAATTCGTTATCAGCATTTACCGATCTCCTAATACTACCCACTAAATAATCATTATTTTCAACGGAATTGGTTTTTATCATATTAATCGATTTACTTAATCAATTAGAGGCAAAATGATTTTTACGATTACATTTATGACATATTTTACTATAAGCTGGACAACTGTTTTGCGCATGCGTAAAATTACAACGTGTACACCGACCTGTTCTAGAATTGTTCGAATCCGTTACCAACGATCTCATTTGAATTTGCCGGGCACCTCTTTCCAATGATCTTCCATCCTTGTGCGGCCCTTGGGTCAAACGTATCTTCTGTCTTGCTCCTGCATCCGGCTGTCGATCGATGTGTTTTCCAGCGTAATTTCAATATTATTTAAAGTTTCTCGAACTTCCTTTCCTATACAGTGTAACAGCGTCGCTGCTTGTATTTCGGCTGTTTTCCCGCTGCAACCAGTCGCGGTAGAATATGATTTCCAATCTTCTTTGAATTGCCTCCAATTTTTTGCAAGGTCGCCCTCCATTTTCATCTTCTCGGGTTGATATATATTCTCCATTTTGTTTTGTTCCTTTCTGACAGTTTTTTTTTATAATTTGTTGCACTTGTTCTTCCTTTCACTGTTTTTTTTTGTATTTTGTTTGTTTTTTATTCTGACTGCGCCATGTTATATACATATACTCCGCGATGGGTTTTGATTATCTTTATTACTCAATATTAACGCTACAGAAACTTACAAACATAGGTCTTATTGCTACGGGGGTTGGATACTCACTGACTATGCGCATGTGCGATCACCTATATGTAATAGTATTAAATATTACATTTCATGGAGTTAACACCCGATAGTAAATATTTAAAGAACACCTTTTTCAAATGTCAAATCGACAATTTGTGGGATTAAACCAACAAGATAAAATATTGGTTACGCCTGAACACTATAAACTTGCTAAATTAACTCTAAAGTATGCAATAATATAAAAAAATGTTTGTTTCAAATAGGTGCATATGATTGACTTAAATGCAACATGGTTAAATCAATGCTCAAATTCGTGACACTACAAAAAATGTTGAAATAACCATTTTATTTCTCTCAGTGTACCATCAAATACATTCCACTTCGACATATATAAAAAAAGCCACACACACAAACAATTATATACACAGCTCATCTTATATAAGCTATAAACAAAAATACACAACATTCTTTTTCTTAATCACTAGATTATTGAACATACCGCTTGCGGAAGATAATTTAAAAAAAAAGTTAGAATATATATACCATGTAGCAGAAATTAATGGTTATAAGAAAAGTGTAGTAGATAAAATTAAAAAGAAGTCCAGGAATATGCCTCCGAGTGTAAGTTTACTCTCATCAGTGTAGTATTATCCCTGATCTTTCACTAAGAAATCATGAGTTTAAATGTACGCCCTCTAGGGGCCACACGCCAAACATTCACTCAGTCGGCCACTGCGGCATAAGCCGGCAATGTAGTCAGTCACTGCCGTACACCTTTCATCAATGTATATTATCTGTTTGTTCTTGCAGTAAATTGCAAACCATTAAAATAACAGAGAGGATATCATTTAATACTGTGAGATTCAAAATGATTGTCGTAATAAAAAAACTGTTTTCCGGAAGAATCTATCTATACTTATTACCGTTTTAATGAGTGAAGCTAGCTACATACAAATTTTATACAATAAATCAATTTTCTTGACATTTAGTGACATTGGCGTTCGTGTTGTAATTTTCCTTCGTTTATTTATCTTATAACTTTTTTCAAACCGTTTATAATGTATTTACATTTAATATCACCAACAATAGTATAGTAACACTGACATAGTTCAAACCTTCATTACAAATACACGGCATATACCTACACCCTGCTACTATCTATAGGAGCGGAATTGACAATCTTTTTGAATCTCACCGTATTTTATTATACCTATATGATGAATTTTATGAAAATTATACGTAAAAATAACATTGTCTATTCATTTCTCATTCCTATTATCAACAAAATTACTTATTGAACATATAAAAATATAGTCACCATAACGAACATTATCTACTGTAAAATGAATTGTTATAATAATGAAAACGAATATTATTTCATTAATGAATCTTGTTATTACTTAACTAAAGATTGCAAACAATATTTTATCATAAAAACGACATTTCATTTCATCGTTGAAAATTCGTTAAATAAATGTAGATTATTGATATTACGACCGATATTTTCTTTTCAGTGTTAAAATATCGTGGTTTGAACATGAAGTAAATAATTAGAGGGCTTAGGAAATAATGTGTTTATTTTAATAAAAACGAAATGCCAGTGCAATTATTAAAGCTGCTCAATGTAACCATTGCTTTGTGCAATCCGTAACTCACACTTTAGATAAAATATGATGTTGGTATTTTTCGAATAGGACCCTGTGTCATAGGTTTAATGGAAAAGTCACAAAATCAGATTAATAAGACCCAAAATCTTAACATTATTTTATTCAATAAATACTATATTGTCCCATTCATGTGGCACCTTTTCTTTTATAACAATAATTTTTCAACTTTTATTTAAAGGCCGTTTTATTTTTAATTTAAATAATTTATAGTTTAAAATTTTAAATTGGCCAATAAATTGCGCAATAATTAGCTAGGTGTAAAACGGCCTTTACAGATCTTAAAATAAAAAATTGTAAAAACCAGTACTAAATTTGTGTCAAGTAAATTTTAATGTTAGATAAATTCGCAACATAAACAAAGTGTTATTCTTAGGTGTTAAATACTTTAATGTATGTAATTCAAATACAAAAATGCGGCACATCTCAAAAGCAAAAAAAGAACAGCAAAAACATGTTGTCTTCTCGCTTTTATTTACAATTAGATAATAATTCGCACCATATATTTTTTTTTTTGTGGAAATTAAATTAAAGATAAATTAAAATACATTGACCATATTGAGATAAATTTAATCATTAAAGCAAACCGCTATTCTTTTTGCTCATGGCAGAATTATGCGTCGTCTTTATATTTAAATAAATAATTAATGTCTGACTGCAATCAACACAAGCGATAATGAAACAATATCTTAGAATAACTTTAAGAATTCACAGTTCTCTTAACTGTAGGAGCTGTGCATTATCTTTTAATTATCTTCCTATTTTAAAAAAATTGTTATATTATTTAAAAGTACAGTGACTATCGATTACTGTTTTTTTTTTTTTGTGGGACAACTGTATTTGTTCATTGTCCTTATAAGACACTCATTAGTTTCATGTTAAAAATATGCACTCATTTGCTTAGTCAACGTAGATTATTCTTAGTATCAACACATGACTTATATTTTTGTTGAAATTATTTTATTTTTATTATCTCTAAGTAGTTGCGGGCAAGTGAATCTTATTTCGGTTACAACTAAAACAAATTTATACTATCACAAAACTAATATTGTAATTACTGACTCAACTGTACCGGTAGTTAAGTTTCAAGGAAAACACAGATTAGGTAAAATATCCAGATACAAAGGAAGACAAATATATGAAACATGTCCAAGATATTCATATGAATCAAATTCGGTGTTTAAATTACCATTTAAAAAAGTGGCTTTTCGTCCTCGAAAATCCCTTAAGTTTAGCCAATCTAAATTAAACATATCTCCTTTTAAACGACCTGGTTAAAGCAAACTATTTTTCTTCTGCTTGTTGTTTTTTTTGCTAAAAGACCACACGAACAAAGACAAAAACGCTAAAAAAAAAGAGTCCAACACCACCAGTCGAATGGATATTGCAACGCTTCGGATCTGCATAAGTACATACACACACGGCTCTGCTAGTATAACAGCGGCTGGCTGTGTTATAGAAGAGGCGACATCCTCTCTGCCACGCTGCAGGACTTCAGCGGACTAATTAATTAAGCATTTGCGTTGCAGATTGCACAGATACTTTCGTGTCGCCGTAGAGGTCGATCATGGCCGTTTCGCTTGCCAATTTAGCGCTGTATTTAACGTGACGATGACCAGATAACACCTCCAGATAGTGCTCTGGTATTTTATATGTATACAGGGCCGTACCGGAATTATATGTATATACACAACGCTTTGTTTAAATGCGTATATACAAGAATAAAAAGAAGATTTGGTAAAGTAACAAAATATATTTTCTCGGAAGTATTTATTTAAAGCAAATACAAATTTGCTTAGCCCAACGTATTCAATTATTTGGCTATATACAATGGCATTTAGTCAAGTAAAAATTAGTTGAATTAAGCAAATATTTATTATTGTAAGGAAAAAATAAAAAAAATGGGTCAAAATTTTGTAATACTCTTTACTGTAAAATAGTAGTTACCAGTTTCGAGCCCATAATGGCTAATCTTCAGGTAATTGAAAGCGTGTACGATAAATTAAATTACCTCTTTTCACTATTCTCTCTTAAATTAAATGTTTATATATGTTTCTTTTTTACTATGTTTAATTTATCTGGGAAAAAAAGTTTATATACAAGGTGCACTGTAAAAAATTACAGTAATTTTGCCATGGTAAATCAGGAATATTACATGTAATAACGTTGTGAATTTACCACAATAAATAATGTAATTTTGTTTTACATGTTTTTTCTAGGATATTTAACATGGAAAAGAAATTCGTTAAAATTTATTCGTTTTCATGTAAGTTTAAGATGTAAACAATTCAAAAGGAAATTACAGGAAAAAACATGTACATTTTGTATTTACCCTCAAAATTTACTAAAAGTGTAAAATTGACGTTTTTTTGGGTATTTAGTGCACTTTAAAAGTAATTTTACTAGTGAACTATTAATTTTGCTGTAAATATGAGGATCTTTATATTTATTATTTTTACTTGAATTTTCGGGTAAAACTATAGATATCATGGAAAATACGAAATTCATATAAAATATAATAATAATAATAATAATGGTCTTTTATTATCCAACAGATACAATATTATCTATTTACAGGATAACACAAAAGATAAGGTAAGATAAGTGCAGGGCATATCTAGACTTACTAATAGCATATACATACAGAAACTACAGGACAGAAACAAATACATATAATACATTATTAAAAAAACATCGTTGTATAGATTATTGGCATTCTTAGACATGTGAGTAATTGGTGCTTAAGCAAATATTAGTTCTAGCTGTAGGAATAAAGAATGTTTCCGCATTTCTGGTTGCATACTGTGGTACAAGGAATCCAACACCGCAAGTTATGTTTGGAGCATCAATTTTTATTAGAAATTAGTTTGGCCAGAAATTTAGCGCTGGCTAACTCCCGACGGGCATTAATAGTTTTCATTCCATGTTGTTCCAACAATCCGTTATAATCTGCTCCTCGTGGGGATATGTACCAGTGATTTTAAAAGTTAAGTATTTTAGAAACCTTTTTTGAGTTCTCTCGAGTGCAAGTTGTTGATATATATATATTGGGTACCAAACGACGGAAGCATACTCCAATTTGGGAACTACTAGCGTATAAAACAGTGTTTTAAGGGTTTGTAGATTCGAGAATCCTCGACACGTTCTTATAAGAAGCCCAGAGATCTTGAGGCAGATTTACAAGTAGCCAAGATGTGTTCAGAGAATTGAAGTTCTGAATCAAATAAAACGCCTAAGTCCTTGAATTGCGTCGATCTTGGGATGAGGTCATCTTCCACCGTGTAATCGTAAAACACTGGATTTTTGTTCTTGAAGTATGATACTACAGCACATTTACTAACATTTAGTCGTACTCTGTTACTAATACACCAATTGTTAATTTTTTCTAGGTTTCTTCAATTTTTGGAGTCAGAGTGGATGATATCTCAGAAAATATTTTTAAATCATCCGCGTATGCGAGGACTTTACAATCAAGGTGAGAAAGTAGATCATTTATATATATTAAATAAAAGAGGACCCAAATTGGAACCCTGTGATATTCCCGCAGAGAGAGTATATAAATTAGAGGTGAAGCCATTATAGCATACGTACGCAGATCTGTTTTCCAAGTAGGAAGCAATCAGATTTGTGAATTCTGATGAGAAACCAAATGAAGAGATCTTGGAGACAAGTATAGAATGGTCAATGGTGTCGAATGCTTTGGCGAAATCCGTATAAATAACGTCTACTTGCCGCCTACTATCGAGAGATTGACTGATATACTGAGTAATTTCTACTAGGTTTGTCACAGTGGATCTGCCAGAAATAAAGCCGTGTTGAAATGGAGAAATATAAGACTTTACGCCGTTGTATATTCTTAAATATAGTAAATGTTCGAATATTTTAGAGGCAGTGGAGAGAATACTAATGGGACGATAATTGGCCACTTCACTTTTGTCTCCCTGTTTGAAAACAGGGGTTACTCTGCTGAATTTCCAGAACTCAGGGAAGGTGGAGGTTCTACAACTCAGGTTAAAAATAGTAGCTAAAGGTGTAGCCAAAACAGCTGCGCAATCTCGAATAAAGAAATTAGGAAGTCCGTCGTGTCCTGCGGTGGTATCAGCTCTTATTCTTTTTATTGCATATAAAAACTTCATTATCTGAAAATTCGGGAATATCCAAATTTATGGGAATGCTCCCCGCACACTGTGAGCCAGGCATACCTGATGCCCGGCATACGCGCGCGAACACATCCGCGAAAGCCTCCACAATATCCTCAGGGTTCTCCAAGATCTCGGGTCCATACTTCATTCTAGCGGGGATACTGGTATTACTGGTTCTGTGACGAACATACTGCCAAAACTGCTTCGGATCCGTTACAATATTAACTTCAGTATTTGACACATACCGTCTATATGCATCCTGGACTCTGATTTTAGTGATTTTACGCAGCCTAAGGAATTCTCGGTGATATCTATCTGTGCGATGTTGTTTCCACTTTCGAAAGTAGTACCATTTCAGCTTTACTATTTGAATAATTGTTCTATCAAACCAGATTGGATATTTCCGAGGGCGTATCGAAATTTTAGGGACATGTTTATTAACAATGGAATAAATTATTGAGTAAAACTCATTTACAGCTAGATTAGAATTAGTATACGTATCTAAGAATGACCAATCAACATTTGCCATATCTCTATATAGTTCAACAAAATTGGCTTTGCGAAAATTATACACAGTGTTTCTGCTAACAGGAAAATTTTTATACTTAGGGCTAGACAGTAAATGAACAGCAACATCTAAGCTTGGATGGTAACTATCTTCTGGCACAAAACTGCTATTACTATGTGTAACAAATACAGAACAATCAAAATTTGTAAATACTAAGTCCCAGCAGTTTACCTCGGCAATTAGTGATGCTGTTATGCTGATGTAAATTCAATGTATTTGCGAAGTTATCGACTACTGCACATTTAAAATCTGTCGCCCTCTCATCAGAATTGTACTTGGGACAATTAAAGTCGCCACATATAATAACGGATTTAGTTAAGAGTTTTAATGAGAGCGCATCAAAAAATAACTCAAAATTCTCATTTGTGACATTAGGCGGTACGTATATTACTACAATGTAGACAGTCAATGATAACATGACACATTTACTAATTACAAAGTCAATACTTGGTACAAGGCTAATAATCTCTGCATCCAACGGCTGGGGAAGCGCGCATAATTCATTTAATGTTCCGCACAAAACACCACCACCGATCGCTTTCCTAATAGTGTCACAATCACGATCCTTTCGGGAAATATCGTAGCGGTTATCCAGCACTTCATAGTCTGCGACATCAGATGAGAGCCAAGTTTCGGTTAATAATATAATATCGACTTCAGAGCAACAGCTGGAGCAATAGACATCATTCAGTTTTGATCGGAGTCCGCGGACATTCTGGTAGTAAAAGTGCAACGATGAACGGTATCTGTTGGACTGTGCTAGTTTTCCGACTGATCAACTTTGACGATCTTCGGCACATCCTTAGTGTATTTGATGGTTAACCCGGTTTCTCCCGCTGCCAGACGTTCGTTAAGCTGAGCCCTAACAGATCGGTAGAGTGAATTCTGGAATGGAGTTTTGTCTCTACTAATGAAGACAGACTTATATTTCTCATTGGCCTTTAATTTCTTATTACCACGCAAAACGGTCATAATAACATCCTGATTTGGCAAAACAATTCTTATCGGCCGCTTACGGCATTGCTTGGTTGGATCAAATTTACCCAACCTAGTTGGCGTAATGGAATCAACCGATATATCGAGATGCTCAAGAATTTCACCAACTGACGCTTTATCGGCTGTTGCTTGGTCAGCTCGGGTCCCACTATCCAGTTCAGGAATATTAAAAATTATTACATTGTTTCTACGCTTCTCCCGCTCAGAAATTTCTCGAATAAGTGTTTCTGTATAAAGAGGATCGCACTTGTTTTCCTCAGCTATTATTGGAGATTTCTGAGATTTAAGGGCTTGAATATCAGATTGTAGAGATTTGACTTGAGACGTCAATTCATGCAGATTAGCGAGTTGCTGCTTAAAATTAGAGCAAGATGTACAATAATACGTTAGTCCACGGTTTTTAGATTTCAAGCATTGAATTTCAATTCGCGATAAACCACTGCAAGTTGTATGAATGAATTGTTTGCACAAATCACACGTTATTTCATTCTCTGGTATCAAACTCTGAGAACAGACGCTGCAGTTAACATCCATAGATATTGGTTTTAGGAAGCTACAAAGGAGAAGGACTAAAACAGGGACAATTTCTTCACACCAAGGGGGCCCGTCCTGGTGACTGACCTTAGACACACACACGCAGGCCGCGATAAGAAAAATGCAGGATTACAAAGGAGAAATTAATCAAACAATATGGATATACATATAATTTGACAGTTACTTTTGTTTAAGGTGAGTCCTCGTATAGGTGCGAGGAACTTAGATCGCTCCAAAAAACACGCCGATAAATAAGAACAGTCGGGCAAAACACGACTAAGGACAAGAGAATGAATTAAATTAACTGCGATTCTCGAAAAACTAGACAATACCTTACAAAACTATCCACATTATCGTAACCGGGAAGCCATACCAATAAATCTGATATATAACTTGATAATTATTGAAGGTATTTTCTTCACAAATAACGAGAAAAAGACCACCAAGCGAAAAACGCCACTGCACACAGATATACAGATATATGCCGCAATGTGATTGGTTATTGGATTATTTATCTGTGCGCGTAGGCAACTTTATTCGTTTGTCGAACTTATTATTGGCTCAATGATATCATGTACGTCACAAACAATCGTAGGTTTCGCGTAAGCGTGTTTATTCTTGATCCCTGGTTGAGCGATTCAGTATGACCTATTAGGTGCTATAAAAGAATTAGGTAAGTTGCTTGCTCTTTTTATAAAAATACATATGAAAATTACTTCAGTGTTCGGTAAATATAGAGTTCATATAAATATTACATACGAATTTTACAGTACAATCTTTGAAAAACACATCGGCATGTGAAATTTACTAGATGGTAGAAATTTTACCTTATGAAGCAAATTTACCTGTAAAATTGTAGGCAACTTTGTTACCAACAATTTTACATGTAATTTTACTGCAACTTTTTTTACAGTGTGTGTCATTTATCTGGTATTAGTGGTCATGCCTTACTTAATCACTTAATCGAAAAATGTTTTAAGTAAAAGTTACTGTGGTTAGGTATAGTGTTCAGTTTTATATAATTTTTTTCAAATTGAACGCACTGTATATTATAGCATTTTTTAATTTCCTGGTGAAAGGTAACAGTTGTGTAATGTACCAACCCCAGAACTACAAAAAATATCGAAAACAGTGCTATAATGAACTCCATCACAGCGCTGTTTTCGATCACGCAAAGACAAAGATTCATTAAGACACCGAAATAGAAAAAAAATCTGAAGGTGTTAGATCATGCGATCTATCATTCCTCATTTACAAACTCTCGAACCATCAGGTAGTTGTTTTTTTTTCCAGTTATGGTTAGGGGCATCATTATGTTGGATAATGTCATTGTTCTTTAAAAAACGTTATTTTATTGTACACTTTAGTGTGATTTTGGCAATATGTACACATTCATTTATCTGGGAAAAAAAGTTTATATACAGAGAGTGTCATTTATCTGGCATTGGTGGATCATGCCTTACTCAATCACTTAATCGAAAAATGTTTTAAGTAAAAGTTACTTAAAATGAAGCGCTTTATAACTCAAAATTATTTTAACATATACAGGGTGTTCGGTTTTAGGCCGGTTTTACATTATACTTAATTTAGTATGAAACTTTGGTATAAATTTGCTATTAAATATTACAAAGAGTATCATACAGAAAAATTTATTTGTAAATTTGGTACGAAATATTGTACTAAATATTTAGAACCGGTTTTATTTTTTCATTAATTTTACAAATGAAATATGCGTGCGCAATATGTAAATTGTTGGTTAAGTCCAGTGGGACGTTTGTCGTACTATACAGATCGCCCAATCTAAGTAGACATAGACAACGCAAAAATACACGATGTAGTTTGTAGTTGAGTCAAAGCATAAGGAAGTTCTGTTGTCTATCGTATATCGCTGTATCACCATCCATTTTAGAATAATGTCGTGGTCATGTCAGCAGGTTGAATTGTTGATTGCCTAATACATAACAATAATCTCAGAATCCATAGTTCTATAGACAATTTCGAAGGCCACCATCACTCGTTTGTGTATTCGTACAACACAACTCGACGCAGGCAGATAATGACATCTCAGAATGTGCCCCTACAACGCCTACTGCGTCGTTTATGCCTCCTTCACTAGTACATATAGAGATAAACGATGAACCCACCTTGAAAGGCGAAGGAACAATAATACATCGGTCTTAAGTTACCAACTCAACGTCTCTTCCATTCGTGTGTCCTGTAAAAGAATTTACATATTTAATTGATTTGAATTTTATTTTTATTCGCCTTCAAAGAGTGAGTACGTCTCTACGTACCACCGTTCTGATTATTATTCATTGTATGTCCTCCAATTTATCGACGAGGATGAGCTTGAATTAATTTGGAATCACACGTGAAGAGGATAAAAGACTTTCTTAATTAAAGAACGAGTATTGGATATCGGTTCATTTCGGTATGAATTTAAAAGTTTTAAATTGGGTTTACATCATTAACTATACGGAAAAAAAAAGAAATTGTTGAATTAATCAAATATTCATTGATCAAGTAGGTTGTTGGTTTATATACTGGCAAATAAATATTTATTTCCTCAAATAACTTACTATCATTACCGACACTCGATACAAATGTGTATAGTTAAAAAAGTTAAAAAAAAATTGGATTAAATATAAGGAATTAATGTTTTAGAAAATTTGATTAAATGTGACTAATAATATTTAAAACCGGCTAAAACGGTCTGTTATTTACCTCAGGCGGGGATATCCTCAACATATTACTAAAAATACTAGGCAAGCTTCAATTTACATTAAACTACAAGCAAAAGTTAGTATTACTTTAAACAACGGTAAAGTTTCAAGAACAATACAAATAGGGGAAGGGGTGGCAAGATGGGGCTACGAGGCATGATGGGGACATCGTCTTATTTATAAAACGGCAGTAAGCATCTGTCAAATAATAGCAGTCCTAATATTGACAAGTGTTGTTTTATGTTTGTTGTAATGTAGGAAACTTTACTAGCCGTAATAACAAAGTTATTGCTGTTTGTGTGTGAACTTTGCAATTTCCAGGATTTCGTTATTATTTTGATGGTGAGTTCAACGGCCAGTATCGGAAGCATAAGTAAATTATTTACAACTACACTTTTTTGTGCTTATTAATTGACATGTATTGCATGTATTTTCTATAGTGTGGTTATTTGTTTATTTCAAATATTTAATATGTTATTATAACATAACCAGAAAATGTCCCAAAGGGGCAAGATGGGGCTACTGGTATGGGGCAACATGGGGACATCATTATCTCACTCTTCAGTCTGGTCCGTTATGCCTCGATATGCCATTATGCTTTCTCGAAGACATAATGCCTATTTCACATGTTAGGAATAAAGTACAGGTTCAATCAAAGCGTAACAAGGGAAAGACAACAATCCTTACAAGCACTACGTATAAAAATCTGCTACAAAAAAATAGAAGTCTAATCACTAAGGCAACTAGAAGTGCTGAGTGAGATTTAAAGGAAAAAAAATGACAAAGAAGAGAACAGAAGAGATCAAGAAGCCGAATTTTGTAAGGAAAGCAAAGAGATAGATTTTTAGAAAACGTCAAAGAAATAATCAAGTCCTTCTGTTGAGGAAGATGACGCTCACTGTTAGTATTGTAGGGGGAAGTATTGATACAATGCCATGGATGGCGAGGTTGGGTACATGGAGGCTGTGCGAATAACGTGGATGAGTTCGTCTTCTATTGTCTCAATTATAAAGATTAAATTTAATATTCTTATCGTTATTGTATTTTTTTTATTTTAAGTAGTTCCGCTCTAAAGAGTTTAAGTTTTGTTCCTGCATGTTTTTCAGAATATTTTATGAATCTATTTGTTTTTTTTTACCTATTACCTAGATTTATGGTACGATCCATTCTTAACTCACCTGAAACCCCATCTTGCCCCCATGGTGGGGCAAGATGTGTATTTACACATTATTTTCAAAATTTCTCACAATATCAAGAGTAGCCATCGAAAAATTGTAAATTCATCCATCAGCAGATAAATGTTCAAAGATTACAACAAGCGTACTTAGAACCTTGTATATCAATTTGCAATCCTGATGAAGTGTTCTAAAGCTTAATGTTCCCATCTTGCCCCACCTTCCCCTACAGATTTGTTTAGTAGCAGTTTGAGGTTTTTCTAATTTTTTTTGTAAATTCTAAGGTTTAATTTTGATGATTTTATAAAAAAATTGAGTCACAAAAACAACAACTGGAGCAAGAGCGTCTACGTTGGTTAAAAGTCTATTTAACCATTTAAGATGAAAAACTGAAAAGTTGAGACTTGATCGACCAACAATACACTGCTTAATCTATGGCTATGTGCAGGCTTGATTTATCTTCTACGAATTTGTAGACAACAAGAAAACATCATGGTTTTAACAGTCTTTTTATTTGGTAAAACATTGTTGAAGCTAAGTCTTTACTTCAATGGTGCGCTGTTGCCAACAATAGTATGTTTGCAAGCGTTAAACTTCAAAATTTCTGGTCTAATATATTTTTATGTTTTTAAAGGTATTGGATATTTTTGGCCCAAAGTCGCAACTTGTCTCAACTCACCTTAGCATGATTTATCCTAATAGTTAAAAATAACGAGATAAACAATAGAAAGACAGGTCC
Source organism: Protaetia brevitarsis (assembly GCA_004143645.1). Classification (NCBI taxonomy): domain Eukaryota; kingdom Metazoa; phylum Arthropoda; class Insecta; order Coleoptera; family Scarabaeidae; genus Protaetia; species Protaetia brevitarsis. The sequence continues at coordinate 112,608 of RXPK01003428.1, forward strand.
ACTTTCTTACAAATTCTGTAATAAGGCTAATTAGGAGATGCCTTTATTAATGAATTTTGTAAGAAAGTGAACTTGCCTTTCCATTGTTTACCTTCCTAATCATATTACTCACCCACATACTAAAAAATTTAGGTGATTTTTCTTGGTCAAAATTTGCTGCAAGTATTCCGAAGTACAGGAAGTGTGTGTTGTAAGAAAACAGAACGACCAAAATCGATTATCGAAATGAAGAAATAATATTTTAAGATTATCGAA
>RXPK01003429.1:0-55297 GCA_004143645.1 Protaetia brevitarsis
AAAAAAAAGAGACCACCAAATTGATTAATGCCACGAATACCTAATTTTGTTAACTTTTCGGACACATATGAGCAATCTAACTGTGTCAAAAGCGCTTGTTAGTATCAAATAAAATTACCAAAACTACAAATCTCCGACATCCATTGGTCATAAATATCTGAATGCAGTCACCATAGCAGTTTCCGTCGAATGCCCAGGCCTATAACCCTACTGACTACAGAAATTAAGTGATATTTGCTCAAGATAAGAATATATTCTGTTAGAGATTATTTTCTCAAAATTTTAAAAATACACTTAGAAGTGAATGGCGATAATTTTCAATATTTGTTTGGATCACTTTTTTATGTAATAAAGAGACCGCTGCTGATTAAGAGCAGTGTGAATTTACCTTGCATTACAGATTCATTGATAGCACACGCAAGAAATTCAGATAATTCAGTACTACATTCTTATTAAAGTTATAGGATATCTCATCAAGACCTGTAGAGTTTTTATTAGTTTAATTGTGAATAACCAAATATTCATGACAAGTCCGTCGGAACATAAACATTTGAATGATCAACCGCTATGTACTAGAGTGCAATCAGTGGAAACTAAGAGCACCAAATTTACTCAAAATTCGGTTTTAAATCGTAGAAAGTAAATTACCAAATATAGTAACAATTTCCATTCAAATCGGAACGTAATACTGCATTTGCAATTAATCACCATGTCGTCCCGACGCTGCATTTTACCCTGAACGGTTAACAATACCCCAAACTGTTTTGTTTATAAGTGGAGCGCGCGCACTCGCTCGCTAAAATAACGAAAATTAAAAACCACAACCAGTTTTTAACGTTAAGCTTTGTGGTCTAACTTCAAATGCCCTCAATTAAAACCACCATAAAAAGCTTTCAAAAAAAAAATTAAATACTGTGTTTAATATCAGAAAAAATCAGCAACATGTTCATCTACATGTGAATTGAAAGTAGGGTTATCAAAGTGTTATGATACTGGAGCTGATTAATATTTCTAAAAAAAAATGACAAACAGAAGCAAAGTCGTAGTTCGTATGCCCTCTTGCTAATAAGAACAACGCTCAGAATAAATTGGCTAGCATATTTGCCGAAATTGAGTGCTGAGAGACCCGAATCAAAGGTGCAATCTTGAGCTGATGAGTACTTCTACTCATTGCTTTCAAAATATTTTAATTGACTATCAAAAGCGTTTATAGCGTCAATCATGAAATATACTTACTTAAATAGAACTGTATGGAGTAGAGGAGAGCCCCATTGGCATGCTTAAATACTTGTTAATCAATAAACAAAAAGGTAATCAAGATTAATTATGAACCTCAATGTCTGTGCTTAGAAGGGCGCCCGCAAGGATCATGCTGGACCCACACATGTTTTTAATATATATTAACGACTTACCAATTGCGATTAGCAATATGACTAATATTACCTCTATTTGCTGATGACAGCACTATTCGCGTTTAAAAGTAACAACTTGACAGATTAGTACAATGTAAATGCCCAGACTCAATAAAGTGAAGCCAATGGATGTAATAATCTTGCATAAACTCAGATAAACCCAACGCATACTTTCCGAATCGTTCTAGATAATGATATCACAGTGTACCTCCAATGGGAAAAATGATATTAAAACTCATGAATCTGCTAAGCTACTTGGCGCTTACTCGATTGGAAATGTGAAAAGAAAGTTGGGAATTATCACGTGGAGTACCTCTCTAAAAGAATATCAAAATTTGTATTAGCCAGTTACAACCTTAAGAAATCATGTTCGTATGTACGTTAGAACTTATTATTTCTTCAATTTTTTTCTCCAGAAAATGATATCTGCGTATTATATACTGGCCGGGCTGGATCAAATGTAGAACGCATATTGCTCCTGCAAAACAGGCGTATGGTAAATCTGCAATACCCGTGAATCGTGTAGAAACATTCAGCATGAGGGTTTGTTAACTTTTATGATGCTATGTTTGTGTTTTTGTGTTTAACATAATCTTGAAGTTTCTTACTATATCTAGTAGCTTGATGTGAGAAAGGCAATTACTTACTGCCTCACAAAATAATAATTTGATGAATGGGTAACCTGAAACAGTCTTTGTGTGTGTGCGTGTGTGTGGTTTCAAGGTGATTTTAACTTTCCTTCTTGATATTCAAGGTTAATAGATATTGACTTTATTCTTTGCAATTTCTACTATTATAAAAGAAAGAGAAACTTGCCATTGTATTTCCAAATATGATGTCGACGATGGCATAATAAATAAAAATTAGTGTACTAAGTAAATTTGGCCACACCTGTGTCCACATTAACATTTATCAAATCTGCGTGACCGTTATAGGCACACTTCTATCCTGTAGGCCAATAAAAAATAGACAGCCGACACCTTATGAGCAGCATAAACAAACCTGCGGCGGCGCCCCTCATATAATAGCCGTAATAGCCGCTAATGGCATCTGACACAAAAACCTACTCTCCAGCCCATTATAGACGGAGGAAATCCTCGCTTAAACTACCCCATATCACGATAATTCCTTATTTATAACACCCTTCCACTCGATAAAGCTCGTCATGGGTGATTCAGGGTGTTTATCTTATCGAGGGATTATTATCCTGAATAGAAGTTGTTGAAGATGTCTCTAACGTTATCGTATGCACTAACCTACAGTATGAAATTAACGTTAAACATTAAATATTTTATTTCTAATCAACCAACTAAAATGATCAAAATTTTCTCGTATATCTATAACTATTCATCCAGGCACACATCCTGTAAAAACCATGGATGAAGTGGAATACATGACGATGCACCGAGTTACACAACTACATGTAAAGCCCGTGCAACGTTATGTGGGGGTTTAAATTATTAGTCAGTGGATTTATCTGCATTAAGGTTTATAAATAACTAATTTTGCGTCAACGCTCTGTAATGCTGGAAATAATTTTAACCCCGAGCTTACTAGCGAAAACTCGCAGCGCAAAATCTAGTTAAGTGCTTCGGATATAATGGCAGAACGTTTTAACGTTTCAAATAAAAATCAATTACACATTTGCATTAATTTAAGTAAATGGGACTGAGAAAATTAATATCTGAAATGGGCATTAAGGGAGTTTTGGGATGTTATTAAAAATGTTCAATTATATAATTAAAAACAATCCCAAGACGATTTGCTTACATTTATTTTTTTAATTTTATAAAATTGTTGCAGTAATTATATATCAAGAACTATATTAAAATATATAAATTGCTGTGTTTCATAAGAGGAAAGCTATCAACCATATTAGATATAATTATTATTTTACGTTTGTAAGTCCAGTATAATTTGGGTTAATTAGCACTAGTAGTCATGGAACTTGAATATAATTTATCGTCTAACAACTGTACGATAGCCTGGTATCCTAGGTTTCTACTTTACCTGAATGGGGTAGTGACTCAATGTAATTCGTTGAAAGGAAATGTATGAAAATGACGAGGGTTGTTGATAAAAAGTCTTAAAAGAGCTATGTTATTTCTCATCGAATATAATGAATTAACCATATTGCTGGTGGTACATCTGGTCTCGAAGGGGATAAATTCACAAATTTGGTGTTTACTATACTATAGCTGGGTACATGGTCTACATAGAATCATACATGTGTTTGCTGTTCCGAGTCTAATCATACATTCTGAATGTAACGGAGGAGGCCTGTATCACTGAATTTTTGTGGTACCGATGTTATTCTCCTGATCTGAGCCTTTTATGTGAATATACAAGCTAATCTGAATTGTCACTACAAGGAAATTCCATCTGGAGGTACTCTGGTGTCTGCGTAAACCGATAAACGAGGTATCTAGTCAAAGCATTGTTTAAATTTTTATATAAATAAATGTATAACTTTGATAGTATTTTGAGGTTACTGTTATTTCTTATGAGATTGAAATTTTTAGTTTTTATAAGTTGGTAGACGTGGTTGGTGGTTTTCTATTCTCTTATGATAGCGCGGGATATTTTAAAAGTTACTTTTTCAATTAAAGAATCTAAAGTTATACTGGATAATTGATAATATTTGTTTTGAACATTCCAAATAAGTACACTCACCTTGAGTAAGGGTTCTCATACTTTTTATATGTTCCGATATAAACTTGTTAATGAATTATACATGTTATTAATGATTGCACTGCTGTAATAATATTAGCTAGGAAAATCACAATAAAATATATACGGTACTGAGTACTATATTTCAAAACATTTCTTCTTTATGTTCGGAACGCAAGAACGCCATCGTTATAGAAGTGATTTCGTGTTTGTCATGTCGTACAATTCCGTTAGTGATAGTGAAAATTAAAAACAAAAAAACTTTTCATAGTATTTCCATATAAACGAGCAATTAATATTTTCAATTGATATATTAACATTTATTCTGGGAGTAGTTTCGGCTAAAAAGCCATTTTCTAGACTAGTGCTGGGAACGAAACTTTCATCATCATTCACGGTGGATCGTTCGCTTCAGAATGCGACTTCAAGCAGTCTACTTCACTCATTGCGTGAATGAAGGGCTTGTGCATGAAATAAATCTTTCGCATTGCTTTCGCGAGAATAAATGTGTAGCAACCTGTTTATATGTAAACAATTTACTATTTATTTTAACAATATTATCAATAAGGGGTATTTGCCCAAAAACTAAATTGTAACTTATTATAAAAGCCATGCCGTGAACGAAGCTGCTTGCTCCTGCCTTTCACGAAATATATCCATTCATATCGTGAAAGCAACCTTGAGCCTTTATTTCATTCGTTATGTGGCTTCGCACTGCAATATTTGTCATAGCTATACAGGCGAATGAAACCACGTTCATCCCAACACTATTCTAGGCTATTGGATCTATATCTATTACGAGCTATATAATCTTAACTATCAAAAAAGAAAATAGCTCAGAAGCGCTAGATTTATATTAACAACGATCAGAATAGCATTAAACAAGCTTAAAACAGCTTCTAGATCACGTTTTCTGTGATTGAGAAAGCGCAACAAGAATTCTATTATTGGATTCGAACGGATGGGCTTAACTAAAAAGGCGAAATTATAAGACGTAATAGAAAAGTGGGCAATGAAACGTGAACACCCCTGGTCCTATGGACATGTACGAGTTTTAAATAAAACAAATACAAGTAATAACAAATAACAATAGCTGTGTTTCGATTTTAATGGAACCCCCCATATAATATTGCATTTTCGGATTCCCCGATCAAACTAAGTGTGTCTTTTAATAAGATTTATAATACCTACCTGAAACTCAAAGTTTTCTAAATGACTCGAATTTTGTGAAAAACTAACCTAATCTTGGTAAGTATTAAGTTATGTAAGCGAAGTTTGCAGTGAAGAGCAACAACAGACCATATTTTATAATCCAATTCTACTAAACTTGCCAACTTATACAGGTGTGTAAAAATTAAAACTAATTGTATAACAAATTTAAGTAATATAACTTGAATATTTTAGATAGAACGTCATATTTTTTAACTTACCAGCAAACACATTTTTAATTAACTGTAATAATGTATAACTTAAGCTGTAAGTCTTTGCATTTTTACAGAATACGTCAAATAATTGTTTTTTATACGAGTTGATGTTTTTTTTTTTTGGTATATGTTCTAACGCGTCTTAGCCTGCGAAGTTTGCTTTTGTTATAGTGTCTTTTTTGGTGTTTTTTATAACACTTCAGTTTTCCTTAAACTAGTTTAATTGTATCTAAAAACCGTTTGATTTAGGATGAGTTCATGAACAGCAAACCTTGGAGCATAAAGTCGAGAAACCAGTAAACATTTTTATAGTATCCTCAAAGGATAATAATCATATAAGTACGTCTTTTGAGTAAATCTCTATTTTGGCCAAGCAATACAACAACGATAATCAAACTAACCATTACAGCAAAACCAACTATGCAAGTTAGTGACGGACTCAAAAGTTTTCCTGAAAGAAATTATCTTAGTTTCTGAGCTATTATTAAACTAGTTTAAGGAAAGTGGAAGTGTTATAAAAAAACACTATAGCAAAAGCATACTTTGCAGACTAAACTGACAAACTAAATAATGAACTTTCTGACATTTCTAGAGACCATAGGCAACTAGATACATTAGAACTTTTGTTTAAAAAAAAAAACAAGTGGTGCAAAAAACGATTATTTACGAAGACTTAACGCTTAAGCTATAAATACTATTCGATAAGTAATTATAAAGTACATTTAGTGCCAAGTTAAAAAAAATATGGCGTTCCATTTAAGATAATGAAGTTGTAGCCACGTAAAGTTCTTTATTAGTTAGTTCAGTTATTTAGTTGATTAGTTTTAACTATTGCACACCCTCTGTAAGATGGCAAGTTTATTATATTATAATTGGATTACAAAATATGCTACATTGTTACAGTTAGATTTGCATTTTGATTTTGATTTTTCTAAAAAAAAAACATGAAATAGTGTTACTCTATACATTCAAGTTCATATGACAGACTAACTAATATTTTGGAAAGGTCTGATTACTCGAACCAGTATCATTTCTCTAGCGCACTCAATTCGAGGCTTGTGCTACCGTCCTAGTTATGGTTGTCCCAGCGGACGACATCAAGGAGAATTTCGCATTTCCCTCTTTCGGGCGCCTTTTGCCCACAGAAAGAAATGAAGAAAAATGGTGTAATACTAATAAATATCGCTGAACCGTCGCCCTTGACCACCTTTTTATTGTTCCCTTTTGGAAGCCAAATAGAATCAAAAAAAAATTAAAAAAAGAAAATTTTAAAAAATAAAACGTTGGCGCAATTTTAAATACTGTTTTCAAAACAATCTCTTTATCAAATTTAAAATATTTTGATTGGTATGTTAAAAACAGCGAAAAAAAAATCCGCGCCATCTACTGGCACAGAATCTCATGAAAAGGCCGTCCAGATTCGCCTTAAATAAGCTTAAATATATGAATATAATAATTGTGGGAGGTTTTGTTATGACTATTCATTATGTTCATTCAGATAACTAAGTGGCAGAAACCGACTAATGGGCACAACCCCATTAGCCAGTGTCTGCAACTAAATACAATAATTACACGATGGTAACTAAAATTTTAAGTAGCTGGTAGTGTAAGTTGTTAGGTATTTCATTTCACAAACAATTTGACACTTTAATACGCAAGTTGCAAAAGTGAAAACTAGAGAAACATATACTTCAGAAATAACAAAAAAATACTTCAACGTAGAGTCAAATTTACGAAATTACATCGTAGCTGGCCACATTTATTAATTGTAAAGGCTTCTGATCTCGGGATTAATCTCACGCTTTTAACTAGACTTACTGTACTTTTTATTATCCATAATCGCTAATAACTGTGCAATGATCAGCAGCTGGTTATTTGGCCCAGTTAATTTTCATATAGTTTCCAAACTAAAAACAACCCGACTCTACAAACAATGAAATAATTTTTAAAAAGGTTTTTATTTTTCGAAATAGTTGTTAATAGTGTGTTACGCATTATATTATTATTTAGATGAGCTACTTCAATTGACACGTATCTGTTGATGACTTCAGACCGAAACATATAGTCTGCATTTAAATTGCATTTAAATTATTGAAAAATTGAAACATTCCCTTTATTTCGTTTAACAAATCATACATCGTTCAGTTAGAATTAAAATGCAAAGCAAGCAGGACGCAAGGAAATTTGTGTACAAATTGCGACTGCACTTTTGTAAATTTCTATTATAGTCCCTAGAACTATTAGTTTCATTTAAAACTGGCAGAACCGCATATGATTTATCTTAAACGAACACCATTATAACAACCGCAGCTACTTAATTTACATGATGATCACTAAGAATATTCTCAACGGAACTGGCCGTAATTTAGTTCCCCGGCATTGCTCCTATCGTCCAAGAAAGTAATGGTTGAAAAATGTGTACATGAAGCACTTTCTGCATAATATTTTTTTCGTTTATGCGGTACAAATCTTCCGCTAACAGAGAACGTGGAAGTGGTGTAACGCTTTGGAACAATGGCCATTGTTAACAATTGTCGACTGCTTTAATGGATGATGAGGAGCATGGGAAAAGAAAAATACCTAGCAGTGCTCGCTATAATATTTATAGTAGGAAAGTTGGCGTCGAAATACCACATAAATTTTAAAAGCAGTACCCAAGTAATTTTGCCGAGGCAAGTTCATTACATGGGGTCACAGCAGGTACTCAGTGCGAAAACCACTAGTTTTGAAGCCAAATTCGTAGTGGATTGTTAAGATTGTTTCCTCTTATAACCTAGATTTAGAGAGTACTTGGGATAATACTCTCTTATGTATATTTATAGATTCTAACTAACTATTGATTAATTCAATTTCATACGAAGTTTTTTGGAAGTTTATCCTTTTACCAATAGATAAAGACAATCAGATATTGATTTTAGAAACATGTCTTCTCTGTTGTAGATATTTAAATTAAAAGTAAGGTTATTTAAGGCTCACTTCCACATAATGTTTTCAAAACGCATGTTTCTGTGTTACGGTTGACGTTTTACAATCCTCCCAATTCACACATACTGCGTTGCGTCGCAAATCACAATTAAAGTATATATGGAAAGAATCGGATCTATCTTCGTCACTTTAGTAACCACCTCTGTCTTCCCTACTACTTGAAGATATTACCAACCGTAAATCGTCGACGCAATGTGTGAATTTCCATATCTATTTTTATGTGTTGTCTTCATTTCTAAGCCGTTGCGTTTGACGGCTTAACCGCAGCATGCGACGGCTTAGCGTTTGCATCGTCGAGACAACCGGCATTTGTGAATTGCCACATTTAAATACATGTGTGGAGCTTTTTTCCAAAACGCAATTTCTGACAAAAACAAAATTGCAATTAAACTCGGCTCAGTAAAAACATATTTTTTTTTGGACTTACATTTTAGAGTAAAAGAAAAATTAAGAACTCTAAAACAAATATTCGCGAAACAGTTAGCTAAAAAATTATATTTGTAACATAAAACAACGAAAAACACAAAAATAAATTGCATTTACATTTATTTCGAATTGAAAATAAAATTTAGCATAAATTTCATTTTGAAGAAGAAACAAACAAAATTCTGTTTCACTTGTTTTATTTATAAAAATACAAGAGCTGTTATAGTTTTACTCCGCAGATATCTTCTAAGCAGTCGCAATTATTTATATCACCCGAGTCTTCATTTTCTGTCTCATGATTGTGACAGCTACTTACAGCCTCACTTTTTTTTAAAAGATTTTTGTAAACAACAAACTTCTCGACATTTTTCCACTCTTCGTCATAGAGTGTCATCAGGGTCTCAATGTTTTTCAACTTAAGTGGTTTTACTTTGTTTTCTTGCGGCAATTTCTCAACAGGCGCAGAGTTGATGGATACTCCTTTTTTCATTATCATTATAAACTATTTTGATATGTCATCATTTCGGTAATTTTCTTCCATTTTTACTTTAATTACTTTATTTTTGTTTTTCATATTTATTTCTTTTTTAATAGAAATTCTTTTCATATTACTAATTCCAGTAAGTTTTTTACAGTTAGCGTCACTCATCTTCTTGATGTCCCAGACCACCCACTCTTCTCCCAATCTTCTAAACTTTCCTACTTCTCTAAGAATTTCTTCATAATCCGCTTTTAACACAATCCGACTTCTTTTTCTGCATTTTTTCTCTATTTGACCAAAGATACGATCTGCAGGCATGTAATAATGCCTCCTTACGAGAAAAATTACGGTGATGTTCTCAAGGTTTTCAGGGGCATCATGGTATAACCAAAAACACGTCGAATGTATAATATTTATTAACGTGAAAAATAATATTTGTTAACGTTTACATTATTGAATAACTGATTTCACTGATTCCGGCGGAATTTGTAAAATAACAAAAAAGCTATGCTATTTTATACGTAAAGATATTAATATTGTTTGAACCAGAAAAAACGATAACTAGTTCGTAGAAATTGCAATTTGAAAAAAGAATGCAGAAAATGCGATTTGAACAAAAAAATAATGTAGATATTGCAGATTGAAAAGAAAGGTAAAATTGAGACCTGCTTTGGAACGATAGTAAATGCGTTTTGACTAGAAATGTATGTATGAATCGAAAGAGATCGACGTAAGGAACCTAATGTGTTCAAAAACGAAAAATTCTTTTTTTTGCAGAAATTGCGTTTTGAAAATAAGCTCCACATCAGAGACCTGCACGAGCGAGTATAGGTAAATTTACGCATTTGACGAGTATAACGATGCGTCTAGTAATACGCATAATGGTGTATATGAGGTATGAGCAGTAATCGGCATCGTGGCATCGTATGATTACTACTCGCAGCATCGTCAGGAGCACTCAAGGTCCGTATACATAAGGTTACCTCGTAAGTTTTAGGTGAAGCCCGGGTAAAGGAGAGGGTGGATACACGATGACGCTGTAATGACGCGCTTCGCGATCATTCTCGTGTTTGTTTACATTAAAAGGTTAGTATTGGGGTATTCTGTTATAATAAAAAGAACTTGAAAGTATATTGCAAGACACGTTCCTGTTGATAAAACATTAATTGAAAAATTTTCTAAATTAAGATTTCTTTTTAAAAAATAAATATTTAAACTTAAAACAAAAAAAATCACTGAAAAGAGAGAAGTTAAATCTGAAGGACGCAAATTGTCAAAAAAAAAAAAAAAAAATATACATAAATCTGTATTTCTAAATTTTAGTTTTGTTAGTTTTTAAATTAATGTTATTTTGTTAGCTTAATTTACTTATGCTTAAGATTATATAATAATAAGAAAATGCTTTTTTATTAGAAAGAATAAATATTTAGTTTGATGCGTATGTGCGTAGTTCTAAGTTTTGTGTTATATTTATATAATATTTTTACTTGATTTACTTATGTTTACTATTACATAATAGTAGAAATTCGTTTTTTATTATAAAAAATAAATATTTAGTTTGGGAGTACAAAGCGCATTTATTTTTACATACTGGCATGACGTATATAACAACATAGATATTCACTCTAAAACAATCAGTTTTCTGAATATTTTAACTTATTACCACGATATTTGTTTTCCTAAAAATAAGTAAAAAAAATACCACCAAAAATAAAGCATGGTTAACACCAGGTATTAAAAAATCATCCCAAACTTTAAAACAACTCTATAAATTATATAAAGGAAATATGTCTACAATTGAATATTACAAACGCTACAAATTTACATACAATCAGGTTATTAAATTATCGAAACAGTTATGCAATATTAGATCTATGGAAATGTCAAACAATAAATTTAGAGCTGCGTGGAATATTATTAATAATAACGTTCATCCGAAAAAGGAACACACGTATCCTACAATTATTAAAACAAATAACACTATTATCACTGATGCTCGTCATATTTGCAATACCTTTAATGACTATTTTACTTTTACACCAACATTACCTACAGATAACTGTATGAACTCTGCCCGGCACTATAGCTCATCTTTGTTTCTAGAACCGGTCACTGAAAACGAACTAATAACCACAATCTATGGAATGCAAAACTCAATGCCCACCGGCTTTGATGATATTCCCATTAACATATTAAAATATAGCTGCCTTTACATAGCATCTCCATTGTGTCACATCATTAATCAGTCTTTCCTGTTTGGTACCTTTCCGAATTGCTTGAAGGTAAATATAGTAACACCAGCTCATAAAAAAGGAGATAGTACGGATATTACAAACTATAGACCAATAGCACTGCAATCTGCAATATCTAAGATTATGGAGAAGGCTGTAAGTAAAAGAATTGTCTCATTTTTAAACAAAAACTTATTGCTTAATACCCAGCAACATGGATTTAGGTCTGGGCATTCTACAATAACGGCATTGGTTAAGTTCTTGCATGAAGCATATTGTAGGGTTGATAAAGGTGAAGTTGTCATAAGCATACTGATTGATCTCTCTAAAGCTTTCGATAGTGTAAACTACGATATTTTAGAAAATAAATTAGAATGCGTTGGTATTAGGGGAATGCAAAAGACTGGTTAATGTCATATGCCACGGGTACAGAACAACTCGTAAGAATTAAATCTATACAGTCAGACAAAACATATGTTCGGAGTGGGCTACCACAAGGATCTATCCTCGGACCACTATTATTTATTATCTATACTAATGATCTTGCATATTTAAACCTTAACAGCAAGTGTATTCTGTATGCCGACGATATTAGTCTCATAAATAGCAATCTTAGCAGTGAAGTATTGAGTCTTGATTGCACACGCGAAATTTGGCAAGTACTGACTGGTGTCTAAAAAATGGACTATCTGTTAATGTCGAAAAAAGCAAGGTTATGCGTTTCCACCCTATTCCGTCTAACTACACCGAAAGCCTATTGGTAAGACTACAGGGTAAATCTCTAGAACAGGTACCAGTCGCAGATTTCCTAGGTGTTCTATAGACCATTTCTTATCTTGGGATGCTCACATAAAATAGAATTGCTGGCAGGATTGCGGGCTGTTGCTAAGCCTTAAAAAGACTAAGAATGCTATGTGACATCAATGTATGTAAAATTTTTTACTTTAGCAATTTCTTAAATGTCGCCACATATGGTATAATCTGCTGGGGAGGCGTGTTCCAAGCAAACAGAATATTTTACTTCAAAAACGTGCATAAGGAACATTTTTGGCTTACGCTACAGAGACTCATGTAAAAGTACTTTTAAAAATAACAATTTGTTAACGATGCCTTCTATATATATACTTAAATGTGTCATGTACGTAAGAGAGCACATCGATGACTTTGTAAGACATAAAGAATAATCATGAATACTTAACTCGATTTAATAAAAACATTCAGGTCCCTAAGCGCCGTTTATCACTTTATGAATCAAACCGACGTATATAAGGAATTATTTTTTATAATCACCTCCCGAAAACATTAAAAAACTGCACAACTATAAGTATTTTCAAAAACAAGGTGAAGTCCTTACAAACAGATAAAGTCTATTACTCCACAGATGGAATACCCTTAATGATAGATTGTAAGCACATATTGTTTTTATTAACATATATACATTTTTGGTTTATTTTCTTTTGCTTTTTTTTTGCTTAATATATTTTCTGTTTAATCTTAGCGTATTACATAGTGTTACCTGATTTTTGTTATGAAGTTTTAGGATACATATTTTTTGTTTTCTGTTGTTATATGAGCATGAATCTTAAGAATTTAATCGTTTATTTATGTACTAACTATTTGATTTCTAAAGTAATGCAATGCACTTACTGTATTGGTTTGACTTATCTATATCTTATAGATCTTCAGGATGAATAAATTTATTATTATTATTATTATTACTATTATTATTATTATGCACCACTTTATTTGTTATGCGTTGCGTTCGCGCTCTTTCTATTGATTGGCTGAAAAGTTACGAGGTAACCTTGTATATACGGACCTTGAGAAGCACTTGCTTTTCCCCTTTTTTTTTCTCAAGTTTTGCGATTGGGGCAGTTTACAGTATCATTGTGTATTGTATGTTAACTGGTAGAAAGCAATAAAACTAACGTTTGTTTAGATAGATCTAGTATGAGTTAATCTGGGCAGAAACCATATCATATAAAAAAAACAGGAACACGAAATTTGGAAAACTTTTATTAGAAACTATAAACATACAATACATTAGGAAATCAACCCACTATACATAGTGATACCAACAATAGTACATGTAATGCACAATTATTGTACCCTATCCTTACGATTAAGAATCATACGATTCTTGTAATGTGACGATGCCGATTCCTACTATGCCGGTCTTAATGATTACCTACGATTACATTTTTACTTACTCGTGCAAGTCTCTGCTCTACATGTGTTGTGCTTGCTAGCAGTTCCGCAACGCAAAAACCTGCGTTTTAAAAACGTTATATGTGAATAGAGCTTAAGAAATCACAACAATTAAAGTTTATTTTAATTTATGGCAATCTTGTGTCGCTAAATTATAGTTAAGAATATCAGACCTTTTATTTTTTTTCTTTTCCTCTTCTTTATATAGGTAATTTAACATAATATTTAATAATCCAGAATTCGACCAGGTAGCGGTAAATAGGTATATTTTAACATTTTCCATAGTCGGGTGTTTACATCTCTACGATCTTATCTCAACACCGCAAATAAACATAATAGATGGCGAAATCTATTGCTAGCAGCTGAAAAGAAATATATAAATTGTTTTTATTTATTTTATTAAGTAGAGCCGGATGTTACAATACATTCCGTAAAAATTGTGTTCACATCATATTTTTCTTTAGTACCGAGCTAGACAGAAACTTTTTCTTTCGCTGTACGAGTTAGTCGCTTATTAGTGTAACACATTATTACTTAATCATTGTAGTGTATGGCTGAATTAATTAATTAATATACAGAACATTTCATTGTAATATAGAATACCTTCATTAAAATAAATAACAAATAATTTTGGATTTTTAGCTCTTTATTGTATATTAAATATGCTTCCACTAATAGTAAACTAATCACCATATCTACTTTTTCCATTGCGAAGAAACAAATTTAAAGCTATTCTCCCCTTTCTTTTTAAGAAAATGGCTTCTATTCTTTTCTGGATGCGAGATAAGAAATCCAATAGTCCTCCTTTTCTCCCGACTAGTTTTACCGACTCTATCTTCCGCGTTATTCCGAAAACTTTCCGGCGTAACAGTTGTAGGAATTGCCTTCGTAAAAGTCATCCCGGTTTTTGGTATATCAGTCGTGCGCGTGTATATGTGCAATACGTACACGTTGTTTGTACGTGCACACGCGTACAGACGTCGTAAAAAAAACTTCGAGGGCCGGCGAGGAGCGTAAAAGCGGCGAACGAACGATACCTCCAGATATGGTAAATCAATTAAACTTGGGGAACTATTGCTTGCTATGTAAATCGAGCGGTGAAAACGATAAAATTCGAACGACGCGATAGAGGCAAAACTTTTCTAATTATAGGCGACCGTTAAGTCAACACGAAGTGGAACTTAAGTCGTGCTAATTGGATTGTTGTGCGAATTTCTTGCAGGTAGCTCCGACTCTGGGAAAAGTTCTATCGTGGTGCGTGGTCCGAGGGAATACTTTAGCTTTAGTTAACGTGAAGGTTAAATGAAAATTCTTCTTTTCTTCTTTCTATTAAATAAAAACATTTTTACGTAATAATGTATACCAGCTGTTCAAAGGTGGATGACATAATAGAAGCATTGATTAATTGATGGTTCATTCTTATGGAGTATTTTGTAATTTTTACCATGTATATTTGATACCAAACTAATATTTTCCTTATTTATTCCATTAGTACCGTCCCTTCTCTGCCTACGTACTCATTCCAGCTAATAGAATTTAAGTGGAGTAGTGCGGTTTTATTCAGGTGACCACGTAGGCCCTTGAATAAACAACATGTTTGTTTTAAGGATTAGAAATCGTTTGAGATTAGATCTAAAAGAAAAATGTCAAAAATAAAACAACCTTTTTATTGAATAGAATATTTAATTAAAAAGTTTCGATTTGGTGTTTAGCAATTTTTAATAAAGTAATATTAATTACTTGGTTAATTAAATATTGAATATTCTTATTGCAGTCGGTGTTATCTTGCGGGAAATATATTGAATTTTTTAATACTTTGTTTAATATTTCTTCCCCTGGACATTTTTCTAATACATTAAGAGTTATTTCATAACATGTTTTTTTCATGTTAACAGTATTATAGTAGGGGAAAGTAACTCCATGGTTTGGGGAATAGAAATGTAAATTTTTTTATTCACAATAAAGAAATAGTTGTCATCAATTTGTGTGCTAGTTTGCGATAAACATAATTTTTCTTGACACAATTTGCATCCAAATGCAGACTTCACTCTGTTGCAAATATATCCTGCAAAATAGGCTATAGCACAATCTTCTAAAGAAGTGTTGCATTGTACTTCACTATCGCTATCTTCTGAGAATGATGTAGAGTCCGTTGCAATAGATAATAGTACATTGTGTCACCAAAACCTGCGTGGAGTCTGAAGTCAATTATGCCCACTGCCTGTTACTTAGCAACCAGGCATCGTCTATCAATATTCAATCATTTCACATGTTACGTCATGTACCGTTCTCTATTGCAATGGATTCTATTTTCTTCTTCAGAAATATCTATTTCCAAAGTGGACATCACAGAAGTTTTAAACTCCGAAAGCATTTGGGATGTCCAGTGGTTTTAACAAGATGTTTATTAAACCGTTTGTCTAAAAGCACAGCAAGGAGGTCTGCGTTCCGAACGAACACACGCACATACGGGTGTCGATAGAAAGCTACCCGATTGCCCGTATAAATCTTCTAGTTGTTTTGGCCGAGTAAGAAAAACACACCCATGCATAAAAACTACATGCGCCCATAAATCACGTGGAATATTTCAATGCACAGTGATGACGCATATATACAGTTTGTTCGACACGGACCACAGCGCAGCTGTGTCTTCGCAACATTCTACGCATTGGCGGCGTCTTCGATGTAGCTGTTTATTTATATTTGTGCAGCACTAAAATATCTCCGTTCAGGCTTTCATTGAAAACTAAGAATTGCTAAAATAATTTATATTTTGAATACGTTTTAAGCACTGTTACAAGAAAAAATATATAATTGTATTACTTATTTAAGTAGGTAATAGTGACATTTTCTTTATTTCTTGTGTTTTGTTAAAAAAAAAAGATAAAACAAGCATGAATAAATAGTCACTAGCTATTTAAAATAATAAAACAAAAACTTGGTAAGTCTTTTTACCATTGATTAGAAATAATTTACATATTATTAATATCAAAACATTCTAATTTTACACAACAATGCATTTGAAAATGATGGTATGTTTGTTATATCTAGCGGCAAGTTAAATTAAAACTTTTATCAAAAAAATGTATTAAATCTTTATAAATCTAATCAAGGCGCCTACCTCAAGACTTCTATTCAAAATATTGATGCAACTAGGCCAAAAAACAAGGGAAGCTCTTTTCACTAAATTATGTTACTTATTGTTACTTTTCATTGTAATTTAATAAAGTTTTTAAAATTTGTAACCACATAATACTTTCTAAATTTCCATTTGTAAATATGAAGTTTCGCAACTATGTAGGTACATATGTATGTAGATACATATGCAAGTTCCTAGGCATAGACTGCGTGTAGGCAGCGCCACTGACTTTTCCGCTTCCCCGCTTCTTCGAACGAGTTTGTTCGTGCTTTATTTAAAAGTAAGGCGAAATGTTTGAACCGTCGGATTTCGATTATAACCTCCGTTTTGTCTGAAAACGCTAAATAAATTTTCTAGAGCGTCTTGGTTTATTTTTCTGGTATATAGAATATTATATTCCTTTAATTTCTTTCCTTCATAAAGCAATAAGATGCCTGTAATAGTTTGGACCAATCCCTCAAAACAAGGAGGAGGTCTAAGTACCACATTATTTTTATCCACGTTTACGCAGTTTCCTATCGACGTTTTTATCTTATTCAGTTTTTCAGAGCTTAATCAATTACTATCACTAAGTGCTCGTTTATAAGGATTTTTATGAAATTTAATACTACTATTTAAAATATCAAAAATAAAATTCAAAACTAACACAGACAAAGACAATCTCATACGAAAATTAGATAGTGATTTATTAGACGTTGCTATTACTTTTATGAAATTATTAAATAAACATGCTTACTAATGTCAATTTCTCCAGTTTTCCTATTTTTTTAATTAAATGTATAACAAACTCAGAATGTATAATTCAAATACCTACTATAAATTCAAAATATAATTTCTAGGATTTTTCTATGCAGTATCTATTTGTTGTTTATTGTTATTGAAGTATTATTAATTGCGACAATGCTACAGGCATTTTAATTGAATACAAGATAATAGTTCCAAATCAACCATTCCAAGAAACAAATGTAATCATAAAAGAACCGAACATCACAATTTTGTGTCCCCTTTACGTGCATATCAATACATGATAAGTTGAAACACTTAGGTATATGTACACCAGCGACACATTGTAATTGTACGACCTACAGCATAAAATAGAGCCTATATGTGTGGTATAGATAGCAGACGGCTTATGCATTCATTGCCGTCTTCGAAATATATAAACACAGATGTGCGGTCTCTGTGTTTTTTCTGTAGTAAATCTACTTTAAATGTAAGGAAGAAGGGCAGAAAGCAAACATAGATAAACATTGAACTTATAAAATAGAGACAAATAAATACATCAAAGGCGCATACATATGCCTGCCGACTTACCTCGGTTAGCACAATTCGAAGTTTTTCAATTAGTTACCTTAAATTCTTAAATATAATATTGTATATGAACAGATGTTTTATTTTCTTTACACATCCCTACAGCTTTACTAAATATGTTTGCGATTTTCAATCCAATTGATTCATAATGATTGTTTTCATATCAATGTTTAATTCGCCGTGCTCTTTTTTCGATATTATAAGTTATTACATAAAGTAATCATTAATTATTAATTTAAACCTGCATTTTATATTTATACCTATCACAGCTGTTTGATTTAGGACTAATTCAAAATTTGTATTTCCTTTGAAAAAAATATTGGGACTTTTGAGGTAAAATTTTTGAACTAGGAAATTGATAATCGAAATATGATTTTATCTTATTATAGTTTTAATAACAACATATCATTACTATAACTTATAAAAAATATTTCAGACGAGTGTAGACCCTAATATTTGAAATAAAAATCGTGGTATTGAATGCATGCTCGCCATATCTCTTTCAATATTTAATGTCAAAGAAGGAAGCCGGAGCGAATGACAAAATGGATAAGAAATCGTCAGACATCAATTAGATTAAAAGATATAAGCATATTTGGGTAAAGCTGCAGGGAAAACAAAACATGCATAAAAGTAATAAACCCATTGATATTGCTATTTATTGTATAATTAACAGGCCTTTGGTTTTAGTCGTAGTTCAACTGTAAAATGAAAATACCTTTTAAAATCATTTAATAAGGCTACAGTTATTCGAAAACTTCAAACATCCAATAAAATTATTCCACGCAAAGATAACCAATGCATAATAGAAGCATTCAACTTTTAATAAATCCAGCCTAAGCTAGATTTATTAAAATGACAACAGAGACAGCACATCTGTGTTTACGTACTTCGAAGCGGCTAGTTAATGCATAGATCCGTCTAGTATCCACACTAAACATATAAGCGCTATTTTAGCCTGTAGGTCGTACAATTAGAATGTATCCCTGGAGTGCAGATATATAAAATACCTTTTTAATAAAAAGAATCAATAATTACATTTTTGTTACTTAATTTCAGTTTAGTCATTATAAGTAGTAAATATATCCATACATCTGCAAGGGCCCGATTTTGTGAAGAAATATTGAAATTAGTCCTTATCTTGGAAACGCCTTCAGATGGGTATAGAAAAGCATATGGAAAATTGTACAAAATTTAATAAGAAACCTGTTAATGAAAAAAGATAAGGTACAGCTTATTATAAGCTATTAATACAGCTTACAAGACAAATAATCTCAGCATATTATATGCAAAATTAAAATCTACAACACCCATGAAGAAACAATGTAACATAGTATACTAAATATACATATAGTTATTAATACAGAAAAGTATACGTAGACCAAACTACAATTAAAGGAAAGAATAAAAGGACATAAATGCGCTAATAATACCAGTGCTTTAAAAAACGTATTTTAGATGCAGACCATTTTATTTTTAATGATACGAAAACTCTTAATAAAGAAACCAATTTCAAAGCTAGATGTTTTCTTGAAATGGTACAAATTAAAACACGAAATGTCAACGATAAAATAGAAATTTAAAAGTCATCAAGATTTTCTTATTGTTTGAATACAGTCGTAGATTTTCAGAATGACCGCCTATACAACAGGAACCCCGCGCTAGGTACATTCTACTATCCTGCGTTTTACCACATAAGTATGTAAACATTCTATTCATTTGCCCCACGATTCTTGACAATATTTACCACTAAGTTACATTTCCTTGTATTTAATTTACATTTTTGTACCACTAATCCATTGACTGTAAAACGCAAGTTGTTAACCTGATACCTAATTAATTCAGTGACAACATTGCATCATACAATATAATAATGAAAAGTTATGTCAAACACCTTCCATGAACTTAAGTTAATACAGTTGTATATTGGTTTATGCAGATATAAGATTTGACGTGTATCTAGAGTTTTAATCAAAAATAACTATAGCAAAATATCTTAAATTAAAAATAAAAGTATCAATAAGAAGATAATTTTACAAATATTCCAACCAAATTAAAAAAGAATACCAATTTAAAAACAGACGACTGATGTAAAATTACATAAGTTGCATTGAAGTTTAGTAACATAGAACTGCCCTAAAGTTAATTAACATATTTCTACCAATAGTTATCTATCTTTGCTTACCCAGTATTTTAGAATATTTTTAAAACCATTGAGTTGATGAACACATCCTTCTAAAACCGAGCTTGCCTCAATCTATGATGTCACTTACCTGAAAAAGAAAAAGAGAAGTGAGGTTATTTTAAATTTACATATAGTAAGATTAATTTTAACTATTGAACTTTGTGCTAGTGTCTAGGCTACTACTTATTTCCGGATGTAATGTAAAGTATACATGTACATAGTTGTAAAACTTAATGTTAGTTGCTGTAATTTTCGTCTTTAACAAATTATGGCTTGTACCAACAGTCTTAGAATGAAAATAAATTATTACAACGTCAAAGTACCTTTTACTTTCAATACCCGCATTGCCAATGATGTAGGTATCTCAGTAAAAGCTTCCAATTGATTAGTCACCTACTCTATGTATACAAACACCTCCCGTGTGTTCATCTTTAGTCGCTGACATTTTGACGACATTATTAACACCCCCATGACGTGGGTAAACATATAAGTTTGTAAATTAGCAACGCCACCGCTTCCTTTGGTATACCACCTACTCATGTATCTTTGCAATAACAAGGTAATCATGAGCGGAAACTCAAACGACGGTCTTGCTGTTAGCAGTGTATTTAGACCCGAAGGAATCTTATAATATATATCTCAATTTAAAGGAAAAAAGAAATTGATAGTTAATTGCTTCTAAATTTGCGACGCATTGTTATGTATAGAATTTATATACCGATATATTTAAAGTTAATTTTGTACCTGAAAGCAGTTACTTCTACATTTCTAACCAAAATAATTTTTACTTTTATACCTACTAAACTTAAACCAATCGATATCCAGAGTCTAATATCTAAGGCTTTCGGATTTGAGAGGTTATAAATGAAGTCGTTTTCAACGAAATTTAATTTACATATTACCAGACGCTCAAGAGGTATTGTTACTCTACTACTAGCTAATGCCTTTAATATTGTCCTTCAGGACGCTATCGCGATCACAGCGCCCTCCCTAAATCTCCTAAATATATGCTAATGACAAAACAAGGGATTAGGACCGAGATAAAATAGTAGCTTCGGGTACGGACGAGACGAACTCCGGAGTCCGGGTGGAAGTAGGTGGACCACGATTAAGACCCCCTGGAATTGATAGACCGCTTTATGTGCTACACTCATTTCCGGTCCGGCCGGACTAGATGTCCGATCTGAAGGTTGATAATCCTAACGTTTCAGAAATTATAATGTTACCCAACTCGGAATCGACGTAAATCTCTTGGGATGCAAAGGAGACAGGGAATATGGTTTGGAATAATCGATAAATTGGAGATCTCTAGAAGACTAAAAGTAAGGTTGGGCATTATTTAGCAAAAGTTCGTCTAGATATTTATTTAGATAGTAATTTCCCTGACACTTTTACTTATAACTAATTCCATTCATGTGTAAAACTTATCTTTCTTAACAGATTAAATACCTTAATGCTGGGAATGTCATTGGACATGATGTATATTTGACGCATGATCGATACGTGTCTCACTTTCTCTTTTCCAGACAGAGAGCAACGGAGATGCTACGAAAAAACACTGAAGTTGGCAGACACTTGTCACAGCCTAAGGTTTGCCAAGCTGAAATCCATGCCAGTCGGATATGTGTTATAGAAATTTTAGATAAGAACTACACACACAAATCAGTTAAAATTTTCAGTAGCAGTAGTAGTAATGCATTTATTTTTTGTAGTATAGCCATTACAGAAATCGATATAAATAATGCGTATAGTGATAAATACAACAAGTTAGAAAAGAGAATCAGACATGAAAAGACGGCTATAGACCAGCAGGAACTCCTCAATCAAGTAGTATTCCCTCTGCATCAGAAGTTTCTTAACCTGCTTTCTATAAACAATGGATGACAGTTGTTTTCTTTCCAAGGGTAAGTGATTATATAGTTTTAGCTCCCCAATAATTCCAATAATCCCTTCCTCGTGTGGAGTAATCGTGTAGGTGACCGTTTACGGAATACAAGTGGGTGTTGTTATGCACGTGCGTGACGACGGACGGAATATATACAGATGGCAAAGTAAGTATATTTTGAGCTGAGAAGAATGTTCTATAGCTTTGATTATATTCTAGGTTGCACAAGATTCTAAACGATCGCTTTTGTATGTATGTATGTATGTAAATGAAGAGTAATGTTACACTGCGACCTAAAAAATCTGTTGTGTCCCCTATTCTTGCTGCTTTACAGCTGGCCTTCCAATCCTATTCCTTTCAGAACGATCGCTTTTGCTTTAGAAATATTTTATACGCCTCCGTCGCCATTCCCCAGAAAATGATTCCAAAAGATAAAAGTGAATGGAAGTACGAGAAGTAGACAGTTCTTGCGGCTTCCAGACGTGCTCTATGTTTTATCCTATTGATAGCGCTTGACCACAACCTGTTGTTCAAGTCATCAATGTGTTGGTTCCACTTCAATTTAAAGTCAATAATGATGTCTACGGACTTCTCAGTTGATAATACACTGTTATCAGTATTAGTAAATGTAATATTTTGTGTCTTGCTATGATTTATTTTTAGTTGATTTGCAGCGAACACAACTGCTGTTTGGGATTTTTGTTGAGTTCTTGAGGGTGTTCAGCGTATACTAAGAGCGACGTGTCATCCGAATATTTCGAATCCAACAATATTATAAGGAAGATCTTTAATGTAGACTAAGAACAGCAGCGGTCCGAGAATTGATCCTCATGGAACTCCATATTTGATGTGTTCTAGATCCGATTGGGAACCGTTCCAGCAAGTTACCTACACTCTGTTGCTGAGGTAAGACGATTAAATTCAATGGTTTTCCCCTTACCCCATAACGTTCTAACTTTCGCAGCAAAATCGAAATGGCTCACCGAATCAAAGGCCAAGCGTTACTAGAACTTCATCAACATGGATTTATGGTTGAACGTTTCACTGTCACTAATTTATGTTGCTTTACTCAGTTTGTAAGCGGCATGATACGCGACCAGAGACAGGTGGACACAGTTTATGCGGACTTTTCACATACGTTCGACACTTGATCATGGGCATCTTTTACATAAACTTGACTTGTCGTATTTCTCGAATAGATCAAATTTCGTATTCTACGATGGCTTTAAATATCAAATATTTTTGCCTACTAGCGGCGTACCACAAGGTTCTACTCTCGGCCCCCTGCTTTTTAATTTATTTATTAATTTATTACAATATTTTACTTGTTCTGCGCTAGCTTATGCTGATGATATTAATTTTTTTTTGTAAAATCTTGATGAGGCTAGGGTTTTGCAAGATAATATCGACCTCTTGGTTATTGGTCAACAAATAACAAATTGTTGCTTAACACTGAAAAATGTTACGTGATGTCCTACACGAGGAAGGCCAACTTCTGCCATTATGCTTACAATATTGGAGAAAGGTCATTAAATAGGTGAGAACTCTATTAAATAGGGCTCTCACAATTAAGGAACTCAATGTTATATTTGACCCGGTATTGGCTTTTACCACTCACATTGAAGCTATGTGTTCTTCTGCTTCCAAAATGTTGAGATTAATTACTAGAACTTTACGCTATTTCAGCAATGTTTCCCATATAAAGACACTTTTTTAAGTATTTGTTGCGAGCAAGTTTGAATATCCCTCCATCATATGGTTTCCGTTGTACGCATCGTAACAGCTTCACATTGAACGTATTCAACGCCGATTCCTCATTTTTTATCTTTTAAATTAAATGGAACTTTTCTAATTGGGATGTTTCGTACAACGAGTTACGCACTATGCTACAGATGGATACTTTAGCCCAACGACGCATAGTCCAGAGCGCAAGGTTCCTTCGTAAACTTGTGACTAACAAGAGTTGATTGCCCGAAGCTTCTACCTACTGTTTGCTTCAATGTTTCTCGTTTGGCATCTCGGCATGCTTCTACACTCAATATGAAGATCGGACAATGTGTAAGTATTCACAGCTTGTCAAGTACTTAATAAAGTACGGTTTTGTATCGTTGAATAGCGTTCCAATTGCGAATAAATAAATGTATCGAAGTGAAGGGGCACAGTTTCGAACACATAGCTTTTTGAAATTTTAGTTCATGTTAAAATAAAAAAAACACAAAATCATGTTTGCTTGCTTCTCTTTTTTGTGTATTTTTTCTAGACGTTCACAATCTTGTTTTTTTGCGATTACAGGGCAGTCTGTTACGAATCGAAAAAAAGTTTCAAACAAAAACTACATACTAGATGGCGTGGAATCCGCATCTGCAATACAAAATGGGGGTTCCTTTTTAAGATTTCAAAGTTGTTCCCCCTCCCACTCTGGGGGTGGGGGATCGAGTTCGGCACCATTCAGTGAGCCCCCTACATTATAACAAATCTTATTAAGATCTTGTTTTTTTTGATTTGATGCAATGTTTTAGAGATATTCCGTTGTCTCAAGATAAAAAACTCACCCAGTATTATTATTATTACATGGATGTAAGGGTGATGATACACTGCGACCTAAAAGATCTGTTAGGTCCCCTATTATATTGTTCCTGTAATAAAATGGTGCTCTATTACATTCTATCGACATGCTCTATTCCGAAAGCTATCAAGTTTGGGTATACATACTGTTACGTAAGTTCGAAGGATGCCCTTCAGTTGCATCCGATGAGATAGAAATATATAGGGTGTTCCATTTGAAGAAGAAATGAGTTTTGTACATTTAAAGTTTTTCAAAATTCAGATGTATAAGAACGCCCTGTATAATGTAATAGAAATATTTTGTATCTATTGTTTTATGTTAAGGTGCGTTAGATTGCTGTAAATGTAAAATTTATTAGAAAATAGCAGTTAATAAGGGGGCCATTATTTGTAAGAATATCATGCGAGCAATATTTCTTTAAAAAAAGTTTTGTCCTATAGTACGTCAGATAATTGTGGTTTGCTTTGAAGGTTTTCAAGGAATTTGAATATGTAATAATATACGTTCAATTTGAAAAAAATAGGATTGCATAACGCACTGACAACACCGAACATTCTGTATATTTTAAAATAATTATGAAATATAAATTAACTGTTGTTTAATTTTATATTTCATTTATGTATTGCAAATGCAGTTGTGTATTGCTTATACATACTTTTGTGGACAATTTTTTTGGGTTAACCTTGTTGCTGTACCCAACAACCAAGTAAGTAAATGAATGTGCAACTTCCGCTTTGTTTCTGAAATCTCGTACCTACAAAACTTTTCATTCTAATTTTAACTTTTTCAAATTGCCGTACCCATTCAGTCGGCTTCATATCACTTTTCAATCTAAAGAGTTTGCCAGTTTATTTGCCTCTCCAATCATCGGCCTTCTTTCTCCAACCCGACCACACCCACCAAATAACCTGCCGAAATCCCGGCTATATTATCACAACTTTGTTCACAGAAACGTTTTCGTGCCGCTTTTGCAACTACGAAACGAAGAGAGGCTGCTCTCCCACTCCCTCGCCCTTTTATTCGATGAAGCTTCCAAGGGCAATGGAGCGTCGTTAATCCGGTTATATGATTAGTTAACACTTGACTTTTACTGAAGCAGCGTCGACATTCTCCCTGGTTAGGGGAAAATTTTGCTCATCTACTAAATATTGACTCCAAAGTTTGCTCCAAAAAAAAAAGCAGAAGTTGTGCGTTCGATTTTAAAGTTTAAAGTAAGAGCTGTTCACTGAACTTAACGCAAATTTCAGTAACATTGTTCAGCGATAAATATATAGTTGAATACACTAAAGAGTAAGATTAAATATTCAAATATCTAAATTTATTAATTATTATATATTCGATAATTTAAAAGTTATCCGCAGTAATGATAGCCCTTAGTAGATACGTAAAGGTAAAGAAAATAATTATTCAAGACACAATTGCCAGTAAATAAGTGGAAAATTCCAAAAGTTCTCAGATTAGGAAAGATTATCAGACCAGCAAACCCTAATTAAAATCAGAATAATCAAAGTTTTATTTTAAGTAGTATTCTAGTGATGGTCTACAATTTCCACACTGGAATTTTAAACTTTTGAAACTAGTTTTGGAAACAATAAGTTTTATGCACTTTTCCTTTCCATTCTTTATAAGTTTTGAAACCTCTACTTATCATTTATTAACTTTTTTCAATCCTTTCTATCTTATATCCTTTCAAATCAGCAATCAATTGCAATATTTCATATATTTTTAATTGTTTCGTCTTCCTCGTAGTCGGGCATTTTACCGGATTTTATTTCATAATTTGCTTTATCGTTATTTCTTCACCTTGGCTTCATCTATCCCAAGTATCTTAACCTA
Organism: Protaetia brevitarsis; assembly: GCA_004143645.1. Lineage (NCBI taxonomy): Eukaryota > Metazoa > Arthropoda > Insecta > Coleoptera > Scarabaeidae > Protaetia > Protaetia brevitarsis. The sequence goes on from RXPK01003429.1 coordinate 26,760, forward strand.
TCACTTTATAATTTTTACCATGCCATAACCTTTTATTGTATCGCTTATATTCTTATTTACTAGTGTAATTGGACGCCTAGAATGCATTTTATTTTAAATTTAATTTACCATTTACTTCATTAATACAAGATATTCGATTTCATTCTATTTATGTAAACATATAAAACATGTAGAATTTGTAACGTATTTTTAGTTCTATTTAATCTCTGTATGTGTGCGTGCGGTGACGTAAGCGGCGTCAAGAAATGGGCGGACAAATAAGAGAGTTTGGCGCGAATCACGAGGACAGCGCAACGTTCCTGATTAGCGGGCAGCTGAAGAGATCGTAGGTACACAAGCGAACAAAGGGAATTTGTCAGCCAGCGTCCAAAGGAAATGGACGTGCCGTTCGGTTGGAGAGCGGTTGTAGAAGGACATTAGGCGCTGGCTACAACACAGTTATATATATTATTCAAAGTGCATCGCGTTAGTCCTCTAATTGCTGGGTGCTTATTGTGCCAAGGAATAAACCTCCTGAGAGAAAAGTCTTGTAATTGTATTAGATTCCGTATTATCAGCCGTGTTGTGCCGCCGTATGCTGGGAATTTCCCGATCTAAATAATCTAAATAAATACGGCCTCCAAAGGATGAGACGACGTAGTTACATCGAACCAATTTCCAGACGACACTGCCGTGTGTGCCGAAAATCGTATTGACCATGCCAAGACCACACCCAGAGCCAAAGAACCGGCAAAATCGCAATTAATAGATATTATCATTAATAATAATAATCGTACGGCGCCCAACAAAATATATAATATTTATAAGTAAATTAACGACCCATTGGATTTGTTATTGGTGTACAGCACAGGACATGATAAACTGTACTGTAGAATTCGTGGATGCCCATACCCAATCAAACACCGAATGAATAACCTATTAAAATAAAAAATCTATTATCCTCATATTCACGTTACCTCTAGCTTAAAATAATATTTAGTTTTATTTTGCAATTTATCTAAAAAGATTTTCCTTTCACATTTGTCGTTAGTTCTTGATATTTTAGCAGGTCAAATCAGGAATGGAAAAGCATTTGTAAATATTCTTTTTTTGTCTAGTTTGGTCTTATTACTCAAATAATTTGTTTATTTTGCAGGGTTATTGTTACTAAACGTTTATGATGCTAACATATTTCGATTTATGTTGCTTACGCAGTAACAATTAAGCGCTCCAAACAACACCTTCAGAGTATTTTTTGCTTTTTTTATTAAGGGATATAAATAAAATAAAGCATCTATAAATACAAAAAAAGAAACTATAGGAATAAGAAGTATTTGAAGGAAGTGTGAACAATATTGAGGACCAGGTGTTCCTTTAATTCAAATATAATTTCAAATGAACAGAGAAAACCTACTTTTATAAAACTTTATAAATTTCAAGCGCTCGTGTTCTTAATTTTAGTAAAATCAGCTTTATCCTTGAACTTAGGTATTGCTCTGTCAAAAATTATAACCAAAATCCAGCGCCCAGAAACAAACATTGCCCAATACCTACCATATGTAAATTCTCTGTCAGGGAAAATTAAATAAAGTTCTAAAATCCCAGAACAAAAATTCCTTAAAAACAAAACACAACAGAACTTTCAACATAATTTTAGGCATGATAACATAAAAAGATTAACTAAAGAAAACTAGTATCCTAGGTGTATTTTTTAAATGTATCAGAGAGAAAAAAAATATCGTAAATGGTTAATACCTTAAATAATCCAACTAATTCTTTTTCCCCATAGTATGCGTGTATCTCAGTATGTTTTTAATTACCCTATATTTAGTGACGTTTTTATAAAACACCCCTTTTTATATTCGCCAAATAAAACGTCTCGAATTTTTTTTACCCTTTGATAAAACACTTGTCTGGTGTTGTTCCTCTCATTTTTATAAAGCATCTATTCGGACTTGCCTTCCGTTTTAAAATGTTGGTGCACCTGTTATATTTTGTTTAATGTTAATTAATTACTTTTATAATTACCAAAAAAATACTGAAAAAAACATTATATGTCCATAATTAATTTTTTGTTGTTCGTTGTGGCTGGATTTTTTGAAAAGGGTGTTCTTCTTTGAACTAATTATTGCTAAATTTGATATGAGATCATTTTTCTATTTTTTTTCCCACCTTGAAGAAGATGGTTTTATTTATAATTTTAAAGCTTACAAAAGAATATCATCTACATATAATCAGATACAACCTAATTTTTTTCAACAAGCTGATCTTTTAGCATACAAACTTCTAATTTTTTTCTCTCCTTAACTTCTGCATTTCGATTGGAAAAGAAATTTGAGAATAATGAAAGTGTGGGGCATTCATTCACATTTCTGTGATATAATAGTAATTCACCTTTAATGTAGATAAGACTTTATAGTGCAAAATACATCGTCTTTCGGAATATTGAAAAATATTCAAAAAAAATATCATAAATGGTTATTATTTATTTCAAAAACACTTAATTCAAATGTTTTCCTTCATTGTATTTTAATCAGCAGTAAAAGCACTTAAGCTCTATTAGTTAATAGAATATATAGTTTTAATGACAACAAAGTTAACAATATTGCACTAGAATACTTGAGCAGGCTGTATATATAAACATGTTCCATTAATGAAATGTGTTTCCAAAGTAAACGACTTCGAACTGCCGCAGCTGCACCAAACTAATCGACAGCTAGTACCCGTTATTAAGGAGATTACGACGCTTTGAGCACCAGACTATGGAGGAGATCTTTATCCTAGCTATCGAGCAATGTTTACAAAGTGCAGTATTAGATGCGAAGTCAAGTTTGTTATCTTTGCTGATTGCCCTTAGCGACTATAGTTATGAAAATCATTCTAACTCAATAGAATGATGTCGTATTATTGGCATTATTACGAAAAGTTTTCAGAATAAAACGAACTTGAGACATAGTGGATTCTAGAATATAGGTTTTATAGAGGCAGTATATGAAGCTGGATTGAATCTATTACGTGTTAATTTTCATCTCCAGTTAAGTGAAAGTGATTATAACATTAGTAGTAAACAAAAATCAAATTTTGTAGCATACATAAGACAGGGTGCGTGTTATTAAAATAACACTAGGAAACAGAAAATGCTGGGATTTTCTCGATTATCCATACATTGTTTCTTACGGGCTGTTATGTGTTCTATTGAAATATGTGCATATATCAATAACGATATATTATTAACGTCACTAAAAAATGTTGTTGCAGATATTTTGGCTTCGTGACATCCGAAGTAATATCCAGCAGTAATCAGCAAGAAGAAATGGACCTCATTTGCCGTAGCATCGCCTTTTCATGGTTATACCATTCTAATGGAATCGCTACCCATGTTACTCGCTTACGGTGAACAAATTTTCCCAGAAAAAGATCAAGATAAGCTTCTAGACAGTGTGGCTGCAGTTTTTCAGTTACAAGGTCCTCATAATTTTCAGCCTTGACATTTCAGAGACTATTTATTACAACCGCCTTAAAAGCTCTCCATTTTCTTTGTTCAACTTCGGTCACCATGTTATCAAATTCATCTACCCCAATAACTTCCAGTATTCATAGTGCCACAAATATGCCCTCCTTGATTTTTACTTCTATAATTCTCTGATATTTCAGCTTGAGATACAATAACCCTATACCGTTCCGATCTAGTGCTTTAACGATTTTCTACGTTAATCCGCATTTAATATGCAGTGGTGGTAGAAATACGTATTTAGGATGAATCAGTAATTCGTTGATACTATTTTTTAAACCAGAAGTTAAAGCTTGACGTACTGGCCATTTCTTCAGTCTGTAGTGACGAACTGGAAGAACGCTAAAGCTCAAACTCTGAATTTGAGCCGCGGCAATGTAGCCTTTTTGGTTATATATACATCGTAATATTAGTTATTAGTTATGGATTATTTTATATTTTACATTTTATATTTTATCATAGATAAGAACATTATTATAATGTATATTATCTGCTATTGTACCATATATAACCAATAAATCTCTATTATTATTATTATTATTATTATCTCATGCACGACTGTCCCATTCACACTAGAAGCAGCAGTATTTCGTTTACTTCTGCTGCAGTACAAGTTCATCACTTTTAGGTCTCCACAGATTGAACATCCATAGTCTTTGCATTAGATGTGCTCTATGAGAGGTCGCATATTGTCGTGTGATCCCTTCATTTGAGTAGCATGAGCTATAGGCAAAATTGGATATTTATTGCCATTGTGAAGCAAATGGCTTTTAAGCTAAGTTTAGAAGAATCAATGAATAGCCGCCGATTGTTTGGTTCATGTTTCTATCTTAAAGCAACAAAATAGCTCTCAACAGTATAACTTTAGCTCGTGCAGTATACCAGGCTCCCCTTTTAAAGAAAGTAATGTCCATTTTGACGTTTTAGGAGGTCGAAAAGGCTTTATCCTCAATCCTAAATCTTTTATCTGAATGCTGGAAATTATGACTGCGCTTTTGCTAGTTCTAAAACTCGAACTATTCATTTCAGCTTGTAAAATCGTTTATTCCCTAGAAACACTGCAGCCTCTTGACTTATTGATTTGGTTTCCCATTCTTTTACCTATTAAATTATATCATCCATTCCAGTTTCCTAGTACTTGTGTATCTCTAATACTAATCTATATAAGTCTCTGGCTATTGAAGATATTCAGGCAGAAATATTTCGGGAGAGATCTATTGGAACCGTCGAAGGTTCTCAAGTTTCGACTGGGCAACACACTGGGCTTTATAGAGAATACCAAGCTGCTCGAGTGGAAATAAGAGACTTAATAGGGATGGTACAATGAGCACCTAGCTCAAGTACCCGAACTTTAGGTGCCCACCCTAACTTAATAATGAATGAATGAGCCTTGTATTCACACCGAATGTGGTGAGCGTTCTTTGTCATCGCATTTACACAGCCTGCAGCTGGTATCTAAAGTGTTGATCCCAATTCTCTATAGGTGTCCTTTCAGTAGGTGGTGCCCTGTAAGGAGATCCGTTGCGGTGCGGAGATGATTCCTACTAAGCTGCAATAGTTCTTCGGTCTTCTTCTTTTATGATCCATTAATAATGGTTTTTCCATAAATTTGGCGGTTGTTTTATCCCTGTGTGTTTTTTTTTTGTTTTTCTTTTACCAAACTTCTTACCTGCTCTAGTGCTGTGTTTTTAGACACTCGTCGAACAGGTTTTGGGTATATAGATGAAGCCGATGGTTCTTTCCTTGCTAACTCATCGGCTTTTTCATTTCCTTCGATTGTCGAATGTCCCGGCACTCACAGAAAAGTGATTTTGTTGCAGTATGTCAGGCCGTTCAGTTCTCGAATACATTCCCAAACCAGTCTTGATTGTATTTTGAGGTTCACTGATGCCTTCAGTATCATCCAGCTGTCTTTTGCAATAATGATTCGTTTGTTTTATAGGCCCTCTGATTGATTTCAATCGCGCAATACAATGTTGCATATGCCTCTGCCTGAAAGACCGTTGCATATTTTCCTAGAAGAAGGGCGATCATTGTGCTTCTCACTCGATTGGACATTCTGGTGCTTGAAAGTCTAAATCATTGTCGATATTCTCTGCAAATTGCGTAACATTACTTGAATCACTGGAAGACGATTACGTTGTCCTTTGTTCAATCTCCACGATTCTAGTATATTTGGGATAAGATTTTTGTTTACTCTGTTCGACCGGCCGTAAAGCTGATGGTAAATTGGAATACTGCGCAGAATATGGACTTCGGCAGATGTCTTGTATGTTAATGAGACAAAAGTGACAAACTGTAGTGTGGTCATTCGGCTCATTTGACATCAAAGGTGCCGCAGAGGACATTTTACACCTTGTACCTCTAAACCAACCGGTTAACAATGCTACAAAATAACATATGTAAGGAGCCCATGACTTATCTTTGCCTCCTTCTTCGATTCCGAAATAAAATTCTTCGCACAATTTAACAGTTATTTCTCCAGACATAACATGTTGCCACTGTTTTTGCGGACTGTCTAGGCATTGTAAAAGGGTACTAACTTAATGCACAGTCAATCACAGTGCAGTAATAAACATAAATCAAGTATATAGAACACAAACTCGTTAGCAACGATGTTTTCCAGAAAAAAAGAAAACATAAAAATACATACCGTAACTTCTTACGCCGGTAAATGCCTACTAATGCACAATATCTGATTTAGGTGCATATTTCTTGCAATTAATAGGCAGTAATGAAGTTGCCTTACGGATATACCCTGTTATCCGTTACTGCTGATACATTAAGCGAAGCGGTGCAATATTTATTTATTCATTTAGATAAATCTATCCAACCTATATTGCATACTTATATAAGTACATACAAATGCTTGCTATTTTAAATTCTTGGCTGGTAGGCAATATCTGTTTTAAAATTCGTTTTTAGGGTGCCGAAATACATCAAAAACAGCTAAAAATATCCATGTGCAACAATGTGAGTTTAAAAATGTAATCTGTTAGCAATAATGTTTCGAATACGTAAGGTAGTACGTTACTTTTCTGCACTTTTATGTTATTTACTTTAATTTTATTCATTGCATCGAAACATCCCTTCAGCTAAGGTAATTTAGATCAAGTTATTTAATTAATCTCTCTTAAAGTTGTGAGAGCAATCAAAGTAATTAACCTTAATTTGATTTCCGAACACTTAGCGAAATTTATATTTCATTATCAAATTGTTATCTAGTTTCCATTAAAAACGTTATTTTGCCCAAATACACAGAAGATCCATCCTATTACCTTCTTGCCACCCCTTTCATGATATTAGAGACAGACTTTTTACGTCTGCCGGTTAATGAAATGTAGGGTGCGCGTAAACAACGTTACACAGATCTAATCAGTTAAATTCGTCGTTGGCTCGACAAAATTCAATTTACATCCATATTACATGCTAGCGTACGCTAATGCATTGCGACTGACTACGAGCGCTAGGTAACGCTGCAGCTCCCGGAGAGCTTAGTGCCCTGCGAATACATCGAATGTAGATATACAGCAACTATTTGGCTAGCTTACAAACGTCCTATTGATTTTGTGCCATAATGAGTTACGTCAACTGAACTCTCATATGTTCTATTAATAATCACGTGATGAAGGGCTGTGGCTTCCCTAGATGTTTTACTATTTCATGTATTGATAATATGTACATGCAACAATAGTAGTGCTGCTAGAGGTCATAATCCTGAAAACAATCTACTTACTATCAAAGCGGGCATAGAATTCAAAATTTGGTGGATGCGCCGGTGGTTAAAACTTTATTGCAACTTTAATTAGTAATAAGAAAGTTTTATTCTTAGATAGAGCCTTCATATACTACTGTATAGTTGAAACATACACTGCAAAAAATGACGGGGAAATTATGTCTGAATTTTGTACTTTTAAAATACATATGCTTGCAACTTTCCTGTAATATACGAAATTTACTATTTCATTCTAGCCAACCTGGAAGCTGCTATGTATTTTTACCTACTGTAGTCATCTTAGGGTGACAACATGGGTAGGTAATATGCATGAGGAAAGAGCTCTATTAGATTCAAGCAGTCAGTTTATTTCTATTTTCCCCAGCAAGGAGGAAGTACAACTTTTCTCCCTCATTTGAGGGAGGAACGTTGTACTTTACCTCCCTAGGGCGGAAAGGTATACTTTACCTCCCTAAGGAGGCAACTTTATTATTTTTAGACATTTAGTTAAAACTGGACTGGCAAAAGTGCTATTGCAGGCCTTGGGCAATTACAAACCTGCGGCCTGCACTTTTCTCCCTTGGTGTGACGTATACTATTACACAATCATTGCTAGGAAAATTATCCTCATACCTCAAAAATTGAGCATGGTTATTTATGGAGTGTATAATAAAGTGATACAAGTCAAAGATACAGATCAGGTCAAAATACAATCAAGGATAAATGGCTTTTATGCAAACATGAATTGTCTTGTACTACAAAAAAATAACAGAAAATACACCATACATTAACATCGACATCAATTCTTACAATAGAATTACAAGGCGATCTAAAACTTGCTCCTGAAAACCTTAATATCTCTAGTTCCATTGATTTACTTACTGGATCAGAAATATTTTGGAAAATATTTTCGAATTGACAGATTAAGCTAGGCAAAGAGAAACCTGCACACGCACTACAGAAAAGGGTTTTCGGATAGACAGTAGCTGGAGCAGCATGTTTATTGCAATGCCAACATTTTCTCATTTGTCTATAGAATTATCAGCTCAAACACAGAAGTTTTGGAAATTGGAAGACGTAAGCGACAACAGAATGTTAACAGCAAAAGAACTAATTTGTGAGGTATTCCTCACAAATAAATAAAAATATTTTTTAGAAAAACAACAGAAAGGGAAGAACAACCAATGTTTATTGTTGGGTTACTAAATAGGGAAGAGATTTACTTGAGAGATTTCTTTGACGGTGCAATGAAAAGTTTGATTACTTATAGAGACGTTATCAAATAATGATGGATTGAGAATGGATTATGATGAGTTCATGCAACACTATAAATTTTTGAAACATATGACAGAAGTTACAGATTTAAATAAAGACGCAAAGAAAGTTAATATTATCTACCACATCATCTAGTTATCAAGGCAGACAGACTTACCACGAAACGAACAACGGTATCTGATAGATCTCATAAAAAACACACTGAACATTCTGTAAATGACCTTCTGTGATCTATTAAAATCTCATATTAAGATTTAGAACTTTTGAATTTGTTTCCACAGCAGACTATGATGTAGAGACAAATTTGGGTTAACAATGAAGATCGCAAAAATGCAGAGAATTGTATGGAAAAGAAGTATCAATGGGCCAATAAAAAATTTCAATTTAAATATCGTAACTTATGTAACGGAACGGGTTTTCTGGAAACTTTTGGAGATGGCCAGCCGAAATTCAAATAAGACAAGCCAAATTCCGTCTCGCAGACAACCCCTCCTGCTCTTTTGACCGACAAACTTTTTGTTCGGTAGCGAATGGTTTTAGTAATTTTAGCCAAGGTTGTTTCCCAACGGTGTTTTCCTCCGTCAATCGAAGCAGGGCCGTTAGTTAGCCTAAAGATTGTCAACTTACCCTCCCCATCGGCTTTCTCTTAGAAAATCGACTTCCTCTCCGGGTCTTTACTAAGGGTTCAAACTGAACTTCTTTTAAAATGACGGAATAATAGAACGCCTTATATTTTTACAATTATATATTGAATAATTTAAGACATTGGAAACAAACTAACAATCTACAGATTTAATAAGATAACAGGCAAAAGTCAAAACGAAACTCAACTACTTAAATGAACTTCGAGCTTTTCTTGATATTGTTGATTAACTTAAATTCTAGTAATTCTTGCTTACAAAATTATCTTTTAAGGGAGAGGGAGAGAGAGAGCGAACGAGTTACGGTTTTTTTTACGTATTTGCATTGGTTAGTTTTAAGCAGAAATTTTGAACATATTACCGGCCGATGTGGGAAATTAATTCTTCTCGTAATCCAAATTTTTAAGGCACAAAACTTTACACAACACTCACAATTTTTTTAAGCCAAGGAAAGGAGGAATTTATATGAATTTTATCACAAAACAAAACACCTCTCGAGAAAAGCTTTTGCTTCCTGTTCTCGAATTTTTAAGCGTATTTTGATTGCAAAATCTAAGATGAGAAGTTTTAATTTTAAAATTTGGAAACGCCCGAATGAAATGGAGACGCGTGCTTTTACTTTAGCCAAAACGGAATCCACGAACCAATTAATTGAAAACAGCAATGTTAAGGATTTTTATAAACTTTGATTGTGACGTCATTTCGCACCGATAACTAGTTCGGCCTCTCTTTACAGGAGGGCGCAAGTATGACCGAAGGCGTTATTTTTCTAATCGCCCTACTTGAGAGGAACGTGGGAACTGCTGAACAGCATTTGTAACATACAATAAACAAAGAAGCAGATAACATACAAAGTAATATAAGTAGCAGCTTCTTGCGGGTTTCGCCGTACAAACGACACAAAGTAATACCATATTATCTTAATTACGCGAGTCTTTAAACGAAAATAGACTATTATTTCCTGTGAAGTAGACGCTGCTTCAGCAAATGCCACGGTACCTATCAACTACGTATTAATAAAATGAATTTGAATACTTGCATTATTCAGGATGGAATTTCGAATTCTTACACATATAACACTTCTTCCCCATATCTCGCAACATGATAAAGCAACTAGCAGAAGACGATGGAGATAATTTCGAATCGGCTAAATAGGTACCAATGAAAGATGGTATTCTGACATGAACGAATCCCACTAAGTTGCAAAAACAATGTATTTGAATGAAATACATTTCTATGATTTCCATCTAGAACCCCTACACATATACTTCTTCGCTTATTGAATCTACTTTGGTTTTAAATTGCGTAATTTTCAGTCAAAAACCTGTAATGTCTTTGAAGAAACAATGAGCTATTAGGTTGATAACACCTTGTGCTTTCATGCACGGTCGTAATCCTTCGCCTAACCGCACACTTGTCCCCGATAAAACGTCCTAAATATTTCAAATTATGTGACGATCGTGTACTACCTACGTAATTGAGAGATCCGGTCGTAATCTTTAACGTGGATCTATTGTTTGTTGTGCCGTTGCCGCTCAAATTTTTATATCCGTACACCCTCCTAAAGATTTCAGCGCCATTTTTAGGAAATTACCTCGCCGAAAACCTTTCCGTCCTTCTGGGGGACGAATTTACATAAACGTTTGGCGCGCACGTCCTCCCCACCACCATCTAATACGTGTTTACTGCCAAACCACATGTTCTCGAACCCGCGGGGCTACCTTCGGCAGATTTACGGCGCAGATACACGAGGCACCCTCGTTTTGCCAAAATTCTCCCCCTAGTCCCACTAGAATACGCGCGTATCGTCCTACTAAAATGATCTTTCGCTTCAGATATGCAAATTCCGTCTCATAATTGCTATCAGATTCACCTTCCTGTTGTCAGTTTTCGTGGAACTCTAAAGTATTAAATCTTAATTATTAATCAACAGAAATAAAAATACATAACCTGTCTTCATTATACTTCTAACCATGATAGAGAGGTTCTACGTTCAAGACGATTTTTATATAATATATAATAATTTCATTTACTTTTCACACAGATAAGATGCATGGATTTAAAAAAAAATCATCTTTCTTATATAAAAGTCGCTTAAAAAGTAAACATTTTTTCTAGAACATCAATTAAAATAAAAATTCAAACACCAAGACTCCGCTAATGTCTGTCCAAAACAAACTAGGGTGGGTAACGAGATGAGTATTAACCTCGTTAAAAAAAAAGCAGGTTTCATCTCACAAGCGGAAAGCAGAAACCAGACCCCAAGGCATGGAAAAAGGTAAATCCAAGGTGAGGGACGTAGGCCAAACTTGTTGACGGCATCTCAAAGTGCCTGCGCAAGAATGGATGGGTAGAAACCATCTCCAACAGCTTGGCTGCCCTTCAAAGCTTTCCGGGCTGTCAGATTTGACTCTGGGGTGGTGCTGGGGTGCCACAGAAAACTTAAACAGCTGGCGGAACATCTAAATATTACATTGAGGTGAGTGCCAGGTCACTCATTGTCAAAGGCAATGAAATAGCTGGCACGTTAGCAAGGGGCGCCAGCGAGCTGCCGTTCTTAGGTCCAGAACCGACGTATGCTAGCTCATATGGCAGCACCAAAACAATTGTCAGGTTCCAACTTGCAGCTAGGCACTGCTCCTTTTGGAATTGACTCGCCGCGCCGGCGCAAGCCACTGTAAATATCTAGGGCTTCAACCGAATGAGCAAAGACTTCGTAAGGTAGTTTTTATGAGCGGGGACAGATTGAGATTATTCAGAGGAACCTTAACTGGGCACTGCGCACTAAATAAACACATGTATCGCATGGGGCTAGCAAACTCTCCTTGTACTCTCCTTGTAGTGTGGGAGTGCGTAGGAAACTCCTGCTCCCCTTCTTGTCAAGTGCCCGGCAGTGAATGGGAAGAGGCAGACACACTTTGGGGTCGATCGGTTGGACAAACCCAGATTCGGTAAGTTAACTCTCAGCCAAATTGCGAACTCTCTTGATAGGGTGCAACCTGACTGAGAGGGCTAAAATTGACATGAAGGCGTCGTAGATCTTTTTGGCCGAGTTGCCTTCTTCGAGTTACACCTAGATGATGTCGACGGTGAAATGCACCTAACGGAGGCTCAGAAACGCCACCACAAGTCTCGAAGAAACCCAATGATTCAACGAAGCAGGCTCAGGATTACAGATAATGGTAATAAAAAACGTGAAAGAAGCAATGAACCAAAAGCAGATGACACATCCATCTGTCTTTGGTTTATTTAGTTTAGAGTTTGAGATAACTAATAAAATAAAATATTTAATCTATTTAATATTGATCAATTGTAAATTATAAACTAGTACTTTATACCCTATATTAAACTTATTAATCACACCATACTCTTCGTATATCACAACCTGAATGCCACTTCCTCGTCGTCAATCTCCTCACGAGCGCGATGCTCGCAAAATGCTGACGAGGTTCCGGTAATCCTATTGTCATCTCTGGATGCATCCCTATCTTTACCTTAAACCTACCTTATTTCTATGTAGTGGAACTTTTCTGTAGCGGTATGATTGCTCCGAATGGAAGCATCAATTTTGTGTAATTCACGAATAAAATCTTCACTGGAAGAGTATAAATGACTTTCCTCGAGCAAAAACACAAGAACCTATTTCAAAGCAAACGCCGCCAAAACAAACTTTTGAAAGGACACGGATTTAACAACTGTTGAATCCAAGGACCTTCCAAAGAGGCGAAAGATACTAGGGTAACCTAGATCAGCAGGAACAGGGACGGGCATCGAAAATACCCAAAAATACTTACTAGCCTTGATAAAATAAGTTATCAGGTAAAGATATATATCAAAGAATTTAATAAAAGGAAACTAAGGACTGTTTAGGAAGTTTATATTTTTAACAGAACTAGACTTTAGCCTAAAGGGCACAAAAATGGAAAAAGTAATTCCAAAAAGCCAAGATTCTGTGTCAGGCGGCTTCCAGAAATCAATACAAAAGTACAAAAATTTAAATCAAATACTAGAACTGTTACTGTTTGTGCTGCAAGTACTATGAGCGCTCGAACCTCGTCCTCTAATAGCTTAATTGGTAAAGCACCCGCCCGGCAAGCGGAAGGATGTAGGTTCGAATCCTATGTGAGGAGAAAAAAAATTGTATGAGGTTGCTACACAAAATAACTATTATTACTTGGAATAAAATTGTCTTCACCTGGGCTTGACAAAAACAATGTTTCTATGTAGTTGTTAGAGAATTCTGTTTATTTTTTTATTCTCTTACTTACTTAAGCGGATGCGATGTTCGTATATTCGTTATTTCTAGAAGGTTTTTGTTTTACCGCGTACGCTTGTCATTTATTTAACACACTACTAAAATATAAGTATTTTTGGAAAAATCTTTTTTATTATGTTTGCTAGTTCATTTTTGCACTTTTTTTTACGTAAGAAAACATATGATATAGTGCCACAAAGTAAACCTGGTCTGTTTCTTGCAATAAAATGTTTCCTGAATTTATAATATCAAATAAATATAGCCTTTATGTATTTATCTTTGTTCCTTGTATTATTATCACCACCCAAATTCATATAAATAACAACACCAATACACAAATTATTGTTAGCCTTTTAGTTACAAGTCACCACCACAGTTTACTACTAGAATGAAATACAACCAACATTAATTGCAATAATTTAGTGTCAATTGTTATAATAATATCAGTGTGAATTTATTAATAAGAGAAGTTAATCAAATCTATTTGACAATAACTTACTAAATTCTTCAATTTAATAGTCACAAATTAAAAATTAAAAATCATGTTACTAATTTAAATTATTATTACCTCCATTCCTCACTGGTGTTGTAAAAAAATAATTAATTTAATCATTTGAAAAAAAAAATAATCCCTTTTGCGCAACGCGCCTCCCAAAGTTATCAAGACGATCTAAAAACTCCAAATAACTACGACTAAATACGACAAAATTTACACGTTCGATAGCGCGCGACTCCGGTCCAAACCGACGCGGGATACTCCCTTTACACAACATATTTAGAAACATTTACAGAAACAGGTTGTAGTTGTTAACGTACAAAATCAGTTTTATACATCACTACATTTTATACACTGCTTTACTGCTCTATACAGGGTGAGTTTTTTTATCTTGAGACAACGGAATATCTCTAGAACACTGCATCAAATCAAAAAAAGATCTTAATAAGATTTGTTGTAATACAGTTGGTTCACTGAATGGTGCCGAACTCGATCCCCCACCTCACCCCACAGAGTGGGGGGGGGGGGACAACTTTGAAATCTTAAACGGGAACCCCCATTTTGTATTGCAGATTCGGATTCTACGGCATCAAGTATGTAGTTTTTGTTTGAAAGTTTTTTTCGATTCGTAATAGATTGCGCTGTAATCGCAAAAAACATGATTGCGAACGTCTAGAAAAAATACACAAAAAAGAGAAGCAACAAGCATGATTTTGTTTTTTTTTTTATTTTAAACATCTTTAATTTTTGTACAAGATTTAGTAAATGATTTAATTGTATAAATTATTTAAATGTTCAGTTGTTTAAATTAATTTCACTCTTTAATATACTTTTATTTGCTCTTGTTGTTCTATATCCTTCTTGGTAGTTTTCTTCGTTGATCTGTGCGTTGCAGCGCACGTAGCTGTTTATATGTATACGACTGTTTAACTTTGTATGTACTAGTTTCTCGATAGACGTTAAAGCGTGAGTACGTGATATTTGTAAGTGTTTGCTATCATTTTGTTATTTCATTTGAATTAGAGATTTGTTTCGTTTAATTTGATTTTATTTCGTCCATCAAGGAACCCGTTTGATAATAATTGTTATTATATTGTTGTGTGCACAATTTAGATGCAAGATCATTTATTATTTTGTTCTGGAAGATAATTTTAGTTTAAAGAGTTTTTTTTTTTAATTTTGCTGATTTGTATTTAATTATTGATCACCTCGGGTTGGGTGAATAGAAGCATTGTGCTTCTATTAGTTTTCAATTTTTGTAAATTTTATGTGTTCCACGTTTAATTTAGTTTGTTTTAATTTTGAAACCACCTGGATTGATGGATATAAAAAGGATTATCTTCTTGAACTAATTTGTTCTTTTTGCTTTAATAAAGGATTTAGCATTGTCATTTTGTAATTTAGAGTCTAATGCAGTTTTTTATTTCGGCCAGAGCCCTAAGTTCATAGTTTTTTCTTTCTGCAATTTGTATTTAATGTTTTTTTTTTTCTTTTTTTTTCTATAATAAATTATTCTTGTTATTTAAGGTCATTCAAAATTCTGTTCTTTTATTTTTGGTTAAACCTTTTCAATTTTTGGGGTAATTAAAGAAAGTCAGACTTCTTTCACCCACGTTTTACTTTTCTTCTCATTTTGCATTTTCTTTGGTACAATCAGTACACAGCACAGTACCTTTCCTTATAAGTATAAAATAAAATCAATCGTTTCTTAAACAATTTTCCATTACAAATGATAAAAGCATAAAATTTTGTTTAAACGCAAACAATTCTACATAAGTGCATATACGAGCGTCCCAATCGATATTCCTGTTCCGGCAGCAATCCGGATTTAGTATTTTAAAGCGACGATAACCTCGATATTGATTTTTACAGTCCCCGTTTTAGGTACGACTCCTATTTGTCCTTCAAATCCAGCGCGTCAGGTCCGTTATATCGCGGAGATAATCCCCGCATCACAACTGACACGAATCCAACGCCCGCTCGAAAGATAATTGGCGTCGCCGTGAGCGGTCGACTGCATTCGCCGAAGTAGCGGAAGCGAAACTGTACGTACAGCATTCGTACGGTCGTTCACGCGTTGGTATATACTCCCAGCAACAAAATCGAGGCCGAGCCATCGTTCCGCCGGCTTGTCGGCGAGTTTCATTTTCATCCGACCTAGAACTTCCGCGACGAGCACGTTCAGTGCGCGATTTTAGAAGGATCACGGTCCGGAAGCGCAACCGTAGCGCCCCCTTGAACCTGAAACGGTGCCACTACCATCAGTACTTGAACTTTATGTTATGGGCACCGCAAAAAGGACTCGCCCGTTACGAGTTATGAGGAACATCGGCCCGTACATATTTTACGAGTGAGGAGGAAATAATTTCCCAGGTCTCGCCGCAAAATTGGGGGATGGAAGCAATTTGAAATTTTGAGGGTTTTTAGAATTATTATGGGGTCGAAAGGGAGGAAAATAGGCAAAGTGTAATAAAGTTTCTGTTCGAGTTCGCGAGCATTTATCATTCAGGAAATAGCATTTGTTGTGCCTGTCTAGAAGCGTTACTCGTTCTTCTCATAATGGCTGTAATAAAATGGATGTTGAGAAGAAAATAAACTTTAATATCATTAATTTAAGACAATGACAGCATAGTGAAACGAAACATACAAAAAAATCGTGTCTGTAACATACTGCTGTGTACTGAAGGTACAAAAGAAAATGCAAAATGAATTTATAAAAATGAAAAATTAAATTAACTAGCTCAGCGGATAAAAATCTTAAAGGGCGCAAAAGAACAAATAAACTCAGGGTTACCCTCGTGCATTAAACTTATCACAAAAAGTAAAAAGTGGGTGAAAAAAATCTGACTTTCTTTAATTACACCAAAAATTGAAAAAGGTTTAAACAAAAATAAAAGAACAGAATTTAGAATGACGTTAATAACAATCAATAATTATTTATTATTTAAAAAAAAAGGAAAAAAAATTGTTAATTACAATTACGCAGAAAAAAAACCGTGGACAAAAGGTCCTGGTCGAAATCAAAAACTCCATGAGATTCTAATTTACACAAAGACAATGCAAAATCCTTTAACAAAGCAAAAAGGTACAAAAGTTCAGGAAGATAATCCTTTTTCACGAAAATCCACGTGGTTTCAAAATTAGAACTACTTAAATTAAACGTGGACAATTCTAATAAATTTACATTAAAAAAAATTAAATACAAGCACAAAGCTTCTATTCACCCAACCCGAAGTGATTAAAACAAATTACAAAACAGGAAAATATAAAAAAACCAAAAATTAACTCTTTGAACTAAATATCTTCCTGTACGAAATAATAAATGATCCTATATCTAATTTGTGTACCCAAAAATACAATACCAATTATTATATAACGAGTTCTTTGATGGATGAAATAATTTCAAAATTTAAGCGAAACAAAACTTTAAATAAAATGAAATACCAAAATGGCAGCTAACCAAATAAATTTACATGTACTTGTATGTATGTATGTAGATAGAAGGGTGGTGTTACACTGCGACCAAAAAGATCTATTGTGTTCCCTATTCTTGCTGCTTTACAGCTGGCCTTCCAATCCTATTCCTTTTAGAAAGTGTAGGATGTCAGAGGGCCTCAGTCTAGGTAAGTCTCCCTCTTCGATTTCACACGCTCCCAGGTGCAATGCCCTCGAGTTGCACAGTGCCACGCAGTTTGAGAAGAGGTGGATTTCATCCTGTTCCCCACAAAATCTGCATTCAGGATCTTTTTCCAATCCAAGCTTACTCAGGTGTCCTTTCCGTCTACAATGGCCTAAAAGTATTCCTGTTAATATGCGAACATTGTTCTTACTCAGGTTGATGCATTCTGTAAACCTCTTCTGGTTATAAGTTCCCAGAAGAATTTTACTTTGCCTCATTCCCTGGAGATTTTCCCAGTAACTGGATTTTCTCTGCTCCATTTCCATTTTTAGTTTCTTCAGTATTGTACTGCTACTTAACCCGAAAAAGGGTTCAGGCCCTACAAAAAGCATTCCAGTCCCTTTTTTTTGCGAGGTTATCCGTTATTTCGTTTCCTTCCACTCCTGTGTGACCCGGAACCCACAGGAGGGTTACTTTATTTCTTTTGCCTAGCTCATTTAGTTTCCCTAGGCATTCCCAGACCATCTTGGAGCTGATTTAATATGAGTTCAGCGCCTTGATGGCTGCTTGACTATCAGACACGATGATAATCTCCTGCTTCCGATAGTTCCTATCCATAATGAACTGAACACATCTTCCAATTTCGGAATATACATGTACTTACACCGGCATCTTGGCAAAGAACTGGCTTCACAGGGTAAAACAATCGCATACATATAAAATTCTACAGCTGCGTGCAACGCAACGCGCAAAGATCATAGAAGAAGAATTCTTCTAAGAAGGACATAAACTACCTGAGCAAATAAAAAATATATTAAAGAGTGAAACACAATTTCAACTGAACATTTAAATAACTAAATTAAACAATCCAAAACATTAACTAAATCTAATTTAAAAATAAACTAACTTCTGAGAAACTTCTTCTCGAAACATTGATAAAACCAAATCGGAGTAAATAAGATCACTGAATTTACGAAAACCGGGGTGCCAGGCCACAGCAATACGTTTGCATGTTTGTGTAACAATAATAACAAAATTTCCTTATATGACATCCCTACACGTTAACGCCGTGGCCTCTGGTAGTCAAATAGTAACAATTTTTGAAATGTCTTATATCGGGATATATGTAAACGAACTAGGTCTATAACTTAAAAATAATATGCAATATACCAAAATTTAGCAGTGCATCAAAGTTATGTTTTTATTAACGGAACGCCCTGTATTTTATGGCATTGTTGAAGTGTACATTAAAAACTAAATCAATTTTATTTAAGGTTCCCTGTGCCTAATTTTGATAGTTTATGAGATATTTCATTTTGTTTAAAAATGCAATTTCGCAAAAAAGGCTCTAGTATCTCGAGAATAAATTAATTTAGAGAAATGAAATGAAAACCGTAAATAGCAGATCCTTTGACCGATCGAATGCGACATTCAACGTTGCCCAGTAGTCTACAGGATGTTCAAGTACCTAAGTCAAACATTGTGAATTTTATTCGTGCATAACTCGGTTTTTTAATTCGGAGGAGTAAACCAGAAAGACCTAATCACACTAGAAAATTTTTGCTGTTAGGTTTTTGGAGGGAAATTTAAAAATTATTATGAACATTAATCAAGTTTGAATTCTTTAACTCACAATTATATTAATAGCAAGAAAATGCTCGAATACAGCACTTATATAGATATTTCTTTAAAAGTGTTGAGAAATATTTGAAATTACTTAGATAAACTATGGCATTTAATTTAAAACCAATAGATGAACACACTATTAAATTTTATGTGATGTAGAGTTTACATGTGATTAGTAGCATGATAAACGATTAAGAGTTTATTATATATATTTATTGCTTATAGTTCCTACATTTGCTATAAAAATACACTTAATATCTTATCTCAAAATTAGTAAAATAAAAATCAATACAATAGATAGAAGATATGTCATAAGGACACATTAACGTTAACATAATGTAGTATCACTATCAGATGTGGTACTATTAGAACCACTGCTATAATTAACAGAAATAATAAACCGTTCAATGACATTTTCCATTAAATCATCTAATTTGCATATTTTTAGTTCGTTTTTAACATGATCAACACATTTTTTCCATTTGGCAGGAGTAACATTTTCAATAGCTTGCAATAAATAGTCTTTAACATCAGCTAATTTGTAAGTTTGTTTTTTTGTTACCACTTCCCCTTTAATCTGAGCTCACACTAACTCAATCGAGTATAACTCACAATGAAAAGGAGGTAAACGCAATACAATCTTGTTGTGATGTTTAGCCATTTTATTTATAAACTCTACTTATCTTTGTTAATCTTAATTAAATGAAGCACTAACCAAGCACGCATATCTTCCTTTCTTGACGATGAAATAGGTATTACAATAACATTATGATTTAGTAATAATTTTAGAGTGTTTGCAAGCCACTCTTCATAAATTGTAGCGTTCATTTTTTTATGATAATCTATGCTTTTTTTATCTCCGAAAACTAGTAAACCACCTACTACAAAACCAATCTCAGATGCTGAATGTAATAGTATATTTCAAACCAAGGGATAGAAGTGCTCTACTGCAAGCCGAAGGCAAATATTATAAACCGAATGGAAGGCGAGGTTTGTAATTGCCCAAGACCTACAACAGCACTTTCCTCACGTGGTTTGAATACTATTTTTTCCCAGCCAGTCCAATTTTAACTAAATCTCTAAATATAATAAAGACATACCTGTGAGTGACATGATAGTAGGCTTAATCTGTCAAATAGTCGTCAAGTTTGCGTCGTTTTAAAAGTGTTTAATAATGGTTTAATTGAAATTTAATACCTAATAATTTAGCAATAAAAGCATAAATGGACTCAGACTGGGTCGAATGTATTAATGTCATGTATAAATAATGTTACATATTATAAGATGTACAGTTTTATCATGTCAATATTACTTACTTTCCGCCCTAGGGAGGAAAAGTACAAGTTTCCTTCCTCAAATGGGGGAGGGATGTTCCATTTAAAATAACACAGTTAGGGACGAGTAAAATTCACAAAGTTTATCCGCCAGTAACTAAAATGATTACAATTGTAAAGAGTATGCTTTCATGGTGCTAACGGAATACACGTCAAATTTACACATTAAAAAAATACCAGCTGCCTAGATTAAGAGATAATGACAATTTACTTAGACCACCTGAAAAAAAAGACAAATAACTTAAAAACTAGTGGACATATCTATAGGGAGTCGTAATACTGGTTTGAAAACAATAAAAAATCCATCTATCCACGTAAAGATGTACTGAGTGTTTCATTTAAAACAACAAAGTTACGCACGAGTAAAATTCACAAAGTTTAACCTAAGTACTTGAACATCCTGTAGACTACTGGATAACGTTGAATGTAGTATTCAATCAGCCTAAGGATCCGCTATTTACGGTTTTCATTTCACTTCTCCAATTAATTCATTTTTAAGATACTAGACTTTTTCTGCAACATTCCGTTTTTAAAGAAATTGAAATATGTATGCCATAAACTATTAAAATTAGGCATAAATATCAACAAATACGGGGCTTCCATTAAGCAAAACATAACTTTGATGCACTACTGAGTTTTGAAACACCCTGTATATTGGGTATTATTTTTAAATTGTAGATCCAATCCGCCTAGATATAGCTCAATATAAAACATTTCGAAAACTGTTACCATTTGACTACCAGAGGCCATGGCGTTACCTCTGTTACACCTTGTATAATAACGTTTGTTTGTATGGTATTCCTACTGTAATATCCACATATATCATATCTCTTCTCTAAGCTGAATATTATAAATTCAACCTCCAAAGCACTTACTTATTTCTCATCCTGATGTAGTAACATTAGGAACTTATATTACTACATT
The DNA here is from genome assembly GCA_004143645.1 of Protaetia brevitarsis. Lineage (NCBI taxonomy): Eukaryota > Metazoa > Arthropoda > Insecta > Coleoptera > Scarabaeidae > Protaetia > Protaetia brevitarsis. Next base: position 48,135 of record RXPK01003429.1, read on the forward strand.
GCCTGAGTTTGAATTTATATCACTGTTAACTTGTACCTCCATCGATATATACGCATAATGAACCAGGTCACAGTCTTTGGTTTCCACTTTTTCTGGTAGCCGTGGCTATATCCTACTTTTACGTAATATTTTCAGAATTTAATTTAATTATTGACTTGTTTATGAATTATTTCAGTTCTAGTAATTACAAATATCCGGTACATCGATTTATGGACATACAAAAAGGTTAATAGCTCCCAATAAATGTTATTAAATCATAAATAATTACAATGATCTAAATTAAATTTTAAACCGTCAGTAACTAAAATTTTCATTAAAGAGCTTTATTAATTTATACTTCCATTGTAATTATTTTTATGTCTATGTTTATATTTATTAAACCTATTATATTTTCAATTTCATCATTACTTGATTTCTTACATTTTGCTTTCATGTCTGATGTGGTACAGGTAAGAACAATTTTGAATTTCCTAGGAAAGAAATTAGGTATGAAAATAAATACTCTTGATAGAATATACATATGTGTATTTTGACGATCATCTCCTAATTGAGTTTCTCCTCTACATTCACCAAACCAATTTGTTCTCATTCAGAAAAAAAATTATCTATTTTTTTGATCGAAATTTCTCTTAAGGCAGTTACATTGTGTATTTTTTTATCAAAATTGCAATATCGACATCTTTATTTAAACAGTGAAATATTCATTTGAGCACAGAGAGTTATTTCTGTGAAGTAGTTTCATACAGAAAGTCTAGGATTAACGCTATTCCAATAACGTTGTGAAAAAATATTATTTCAGCGTAGTCAATTTCATTTTTATCGGTAGTGAAGTATTTGCAGAAAGAAGTGAGTATTTTTTTATAGAACCTGTTACGTTACATGCAATGGACTCAATTCTAATACTGTTTTGTCATTTGTAGGTGTCCACCAAGGGTCAAATTTCGGTCCGCTACTATTTAGCATGTATATTAACAATTCTTGATTACAGTGTGGCTGGATGCACCAATGATATGAAGATATACATGCAAGTTATTTCATTACTGGACATCATGAACCTTCGGAAGTGTCTCAATTTGGTTAGCAAATGATGCAATGATAATATTCGGTTTAACATCAACAAATGCACGGTTGTATCTTACACAAATTGTAAGGACGTCCAAGTTCAACGAGTTGCGCCACTGCTTGACTCTCAAATATCTTTTTCTAATCATATTTAAGATATTACTAATTCAGCTTCTAAAATATTGAGTTTTTTTTTTTTTGGTACAAATGTGTAGAACTATTAGTGGAATGCATGCGTTAGTGACATTTTAGTTAGGCCTAAATTAAGGTAGCTTTCAACAAATTTCAGTGAAAAAGGTGCATAAATATTTTTACCGTTTCTTTCTTATAAAACTGTTTATCCCTCATGGAGAACGTACCATGAGGGTTTATTGCACAGATAGGAATTTACTTTGTCAATGAAATGTAAGAACAGGCAAGACCTAAATTTTTAGTTAAATTTTACATCATTGTTGTAAATCGAATTTTATATACATATCTACTCATTCAATCATGTTTCTGCCTAATCTTGGGTAGTCTATCATATTTACACCTTCTAATTGTATTTCTTTTGTTATTGTTAAGGGGTCGATGCTCATTGTTATTTACTAAAAAAATGTTCCTTTTTCTCCGACGTTAATTAACTTATTCAACAACTTTTCAAAATACTATTCGGCAGGGCCAAAAATTCGGATTTAATTTGAAAAAATCTATTTTTGAAGTATTGTGTCTCCTCTTCGTCAAGAGTTTTTTTTTAAATCCTCAGATATAAATTACCTTTTGAAAAATAACAAGCACGGAAAATTTGAATCGATTTGATCTAGCGGTTTCCAAAAAAAAAAAAGAAAACAAAGAATGCAATTTTAAGTTTATCGTGCCGCGTGCATATATTGTACTAGAACATCTCGTAATCTTTATTACGAATTATATAAATTTGTAATACACGCTAAACTTATTTACGATGTAGAAATTTGTGTTAGGTGCTAATATATTTTGTTATTTAATATTAATATTAACGTATATCACTCATATTACGCACAAATTTCTAATTTTAACATGTGAAATGTTGGTTGTCTGAGTTTATCACGTATTAATATCAGCGATGTATGTAATTACTTTCATCGGTCTTGTAGTTTGACACCTCCACAGAATTCGCATCCAATAATTGTAATATTCGAAGCGGTATTGACTGCTATATAATTCAATATCCTGCCCGCAGGTGCTCGATAGTGCTTGCGTTTAACATCAATAACGTACACGGCCCATTATCACGACCGAAATCCCAGTGATGAGACGAAATTCGCGGCTCGAGTAATATGCACTCTACATACCGATTACCTACACCATTGAACTACGCCTTTGAGAATCGGAATTAAATTCTCCTAGCAGTGCGCTTAATACAACCACATTAAAGGTTTATAATTTCTTCCTAACTTTATCGGATATCCAGTTGGCACTTAACTAACCCAAGCAGTACGGAACGGTTTAATATTGCTATATTGCCAGGAAAGCAGGTATTAGTTCATTACATGTACAATTTAATGGAATAGTTTGGTTTTTTATATTAAGCAGATCCACATAATTTTTATGAAGATTCAAATTTGATCACAGCAGAGGTTTTATCTAGGAGTCAAATGCTTATAGTTTTGGCAGGAAGGAACGGGAGCCGATATCGTGGGCGCTGCTCATATAAGAAGGAATCCTCAGGATATTACTATAGGCTTTTCAAAGCAGAAGAAGTGACTGGGTGAAATATAGATTGGATAACGGAGATTAAATACCTAGGCATTAACCAAGCCTAGACAATAAACTTATATAGAATAAACATGAAGTTGAAGTAACCAACAGGGCCAAAAAAGCCCTGATGGTATGCAGAAACTTTGAAAACTGGAAAGAAATTCAGCTTGTGCAGGAATTCACCTATTTAACACGAAGTTTAGTAGAAAGAGCGAGTGGGATCATAACACCATCTTGAAATTGAACAAAAATGTCATCAAATGGTACACTGATGCCTCCAAAACGGCAGAAGAATTGGAATAGGAATATATGGGCCTAGAACCAAGTACTTCGAAAGCTTGGGAAATTCCCCAAGTATCTTCCAGGCGGAAATACACGCTATGGAAAGATGCGTCCCGTTCAATATTGATATAAATTATCGAAAGCAGGAGATTATCATCCTGTCTGATAGTCAAGCAGCCATCAAAGCGCCAAGCTCACATGAATTCAGTTCCAAGATGGTATGGGAATGCCTAGAGAAATTAAACGAGCTAGCCAAAAGGATAATGTTACCCTCCTGTGGGTTCCGAGTCACATGGAATGGGAGAAAGGGATATGACGGATAATCTCGGAAAAAAAATGAGCTGAAATAACTTTTGTAGGGCCTGAACCCTTTTGTGGGATAAGTAGTGGTACAATACTGAAGAAACTGAAAAGAGAAATGGAGCAGAGAAAATCTTATTATTGGGGAACCTCCAGGGAATGAGGTAAAGTAAAATTCTTCCGGGAACCCATAACCAAAAGAGGTTTACAAAATGTATCAATCTGAGTAAAAACAACTTTCGCATATTAACAGAAATGCTTTCAGTTAGTAAGCTTGGATTCGCAAAGGAATTTGAATGTAAATTTTGTGATCAGGATGAAACGCCCATCCATCTCCTCTCAAATTGCGCAGCACTGTGCAACTCAAGGGCGCTGTACCTGGAAGCATGTGAAATGGAAGACGGAGACTTATCTAACCTGGGGCCTTGTGATATCCTACACTTTCTGAAAGGAATAGGACTGGAAGGCTACAGCTGACCTTCAGCAAGAATAGGGGACACAATAGATCTCTTAGGTTGCAGTGTAACATCTTCCCCACACACATACATACGAATAGAAAGTTTTTGATGTTTTTTTTTCCGGAGAAGGTTCGCCTGCGATGACCCCAAATAGCTGATCCACACGATAGGAGTTTCTGAAATAAATCTCACTCTGGTCAGGTTGATCAGATCTTACCTCAAACACACAACCTTCTATCCCGCTATCTACGCTGATCACATCGTTATTTATGTGCTTATGATCGTCTTCAGACAGCCACCAGCCGCCTCGTTCACTTGTCCTCTCGACGAAGACTGCCTTTAAAGAAAAAACCAAATGCGTTGCAGTTAGGTTCTTGAGGAGGAAAAGCGACCCTGAGACATGCACCCGCTACGTCAGGTCACAATGGAACCGCCAGGTTAAGTACCTAGGAATCCATTTCAACAGACGTCTCTACTTGATCGAAGCAGAGCTCCGAACTCAGATCTCATTTTGTTGCTGCTCGCAACTCGTTAGTCCCATTGTTAAGGCGGAGGAGCCCCGCCACCTAGCAAACAAATTGCTACTCTATAAAATCCATTCTGAGGCCTGTCCTTGTTTACGGCGCTTTTGCATGGGCGTCAATGGCGTCCACCAGACTGAAGTATCGGCAGGTCGCTGCGGCTAATCGTGAAGGCACCCTGGTTCGTTAAGAACGAGCAGATTCATCTCGATCTACAAATTCGGACCCTCCGAAATTTCATTAGACAGGCCCTCATGCTATTTGGACTCGCGCTCAGCACAGCGAAAAGCTCCTGCTTGGACAGCCGTGAAACCCAAGATGGTCCACATCCTCGCACTCGAGTCAGACGTCTAGATGTTTTCTTAGACTAACATCTAAACAAAAATGTGACGGCCGGCGCTCCACCTAAAGGTACTACACGAGCCCATCCGTTCTAAGTACTGTAGGGATCTATAACAATTAACATGTTCCTACTCTAACTAAATAATTTCCCTATGACTGTTCATTATAATAACAAAATATAATACAGTAGGCTCGCAATTATGTGATACGCTGAAATATTTGAATAACCTCTTGGTGTGATTAGTATACATAATCGCGTCTGTAAATCGGTCAGCTCTGAGTTGTCACTATATTTGCGACCATGGAACCACCATGGAATTCCCAGCATTCGCCAAGGAGTAAAGGGAAACCCAAGAATAAACCTTACTCTGGGAGCAGGATCTAGAAGGAAGTCCCACTCATAGCCAGCAAATTATTACTACGTGCCCACAATTTCGATAGCCGTGTCGTCTTCTGGAAGCTGCTCCGTTTTTCACATATCAGGAATTTTAAACTAAAACAGGATAGACCGGCGTAATGACTCAAAAACAAACAAACTACAGCAGTACCTATTCTAATAGGTACTTAACAATAACTTAATCCTAATTGTTCTAACCAATAGTAATTAAATTAAAGATTCATATTTTAATGGTTATTTACATATATATCTCAACTGTGCTAAAAGCTATAATTTCACACTAATTCATACCACTAAAGAGTATAAAATATTTAATACCTACTACCCTACTAACTAGCTAAATATCATGTCGTAACCTATCTAATTCTTTAGCAGCATTGCCAAGAAAACATTCGACATTCATTATCTCTAATATTTGTTTCGTGAACATTCAAATAATACTATTCTCCTGTATCTATCCCACCACTTTCACAATGTGAATGATTAACCCTCCAAATTCTACATAAATATGATTTAGAATGATTACCATACACGTTGTTAATTTTACCGCCTGATATGGCAAATTAACCATCCATTTTCCAAAAAACTTGTAACGTTACAGATAAATTTCCTAGTCCACCTCCCATTTAATTATCCCACTTATATTGCCCATCATTATTACGTTTATCCCTAAACGCTTTTTTAACTACGCTAGCCGAACTTAACCCATACCTAATTATCTCATTGTCCCCCTTAGACACGGCGTCTTTCGCTAATTGATCCGCCCTCTCATTACCCAAGTAGCACATTTAGTTGTGATTACCATTGCTATAGACACAAGGACTTCATTATAATCAATATCACGTAATTTTTACTACAATCACGAACTTTGAAGGGATATCTACTTAGACGACATATCTGTAGTTGCAGTTACGTCCTGGCCACCAAATAAATTACTTTAAGGTTTATTACTTTATGCTGCTAATAAAATAGTAATTGTTAGTTACATCATTCTTACTTTTTGAGTCTCTCTAAAGTTAATTCGTGCACATAGTTACAGATTAAAAGTCGGCGTTACTAACATATGCTACCAAAATCTGACCTCATTGTAATCATGACTCGCTAGTAATATATTCGGTAGAATTGAGGTGAGCAACACGTAGATTTTATCTCTGGTTTATCAAAATTATGGTACAAATATGAAAACTTATAAAAAAGAAAATTATCACTCCTTTAAATTAAAAAACTACATCTTCCTATTATTCCTTACAACGACGATATATTTTCTATTACTCCATCTTGTAAACGGAAATAATAGGTCTCCGTCTTGTCCATTAAACTCTAGTGAGTACCTAAATATTTTTACATACTTTAATATAAACTTGGTCTACCGTCTCAAGAAAAAAAATTGATTTGAATTTGAACATATTGTACTAGTATTACACTATCGCTATACAGGCCAGTTACTAATTAATGTAACTTTGAGGTTATAAAGAAGCCAAGAGTTACACATGGAACTTGAAAGTGAATTTAGTTACTTTCAAGTTCCATAAATTACTTCAAAGTGAATTTAAATACGTTATAGTAACATATACAACTTAAAAGTAGATTTAATAGGGGATGGTCCGTATATTTGCGATGAAGGATAGTATTAACTGCTATTATCTAATAAATATCACTTCAGAATTATAGATTTCTAGCATATATTACTTTGAATACGAAAACGTAAATACCAAGTGAAACAAAATGAATGCGCCGTTACAATGCAATTGTCATGGAACAATATATAAAATAAACAAGATTCTAACTCAACACAGATCCAAATTTTCAATTTCACTATTAACATATTTTAGTTAATAAGAACAGAGTAACGTACATTTCTTGACTTACATGCTGAATAACAAAAGCACTTATCATTTTTATCAGTTAAACTTCGTAGCACTTGGGACGAGCGTATGTATTTTCAAGAGCTACACATTAATATTTACCTGTAAAATGGTATGGGTTTTTAATTTTCTGTCGTCGTTGATACAACATTCACGATTCAATAAGTGGTCTAACAGATTTATTTATATAATATTTATTTTATATACACATGGACCATTA
>RXPK01003430.1:0-19473 GCA_004143645.1 Protaetia brevitarsis
ATGTTAATAAGTTGGGGTTATCGTCAAGGCTTTAGGTGATTTTTTACCGAATTTGCTAAATTTTCGATCAAAATTTACGTTTTTTGCGATATTTCCGAAGAGGTTACCGATAGCGCGTCGGCGCTGCCAGAAATGGAATCCTCGCCGAAAACGCGTCACAGTGTCACACATTGAGGTTTCGTGTACTAGCGCTTGGACGGCTATCTTATGTCCAGAAATAAGAAAAACGCCAAGAAACGCGTGTGTGTTTTCGTTCGTTTTTTTAACAATAGCTCCCGGAACGACAGTAGCTAGAGGGTTCTGTTGGTCTCAAAATTCGCATCGACCACGTGAACATCGCGCACCCAATAGAACAAAATGGAGCGATAGTTTGCCCGCAAAGTAACGATTTAGGGTGAAAAATAAGGAAATTAACCGATTTTCAGCACATTTTGCGAATATTTCGGAAACGGGAAGATATCGAGTTCCGCGTTTGAGCATTCGAATCCCCGTCGCAATGCGCATCTGATAGGCTACCACCAGAACACTCTAGCGTCGATATAAACCTAAAAAACTTGACCACAAATATCTCGGAAAACGGTAGAGATATGGATCGTGCTTTTTTATTCCGATTCGCCGTCACGAATGCGCGTCTAACGGACACTAACAAAGGCCTCTAGGAACCATTTTTATATACGAAATTTGACCAAATATCTCGGAAAACGATAGAGATACGGATCGCGCTTTATACCGTTCGATTCCTCGTCGAAGACGCGTCTAAAGTCACCCCGCGGACGCCGTAGCGTGGATTTTAAGTTTCAAACTTTAGAACGCCCATACTCGAGAACGGTAAGTGCAAGGAGGACAGCGCGGCGGCATTCGAATTCCGCGGAAGAGACGCGTATTTTTGATGTGTAATACGTTGGGGTATCTCAAGGCTTAGGTGATTTTTACTGATATTTGCTAAAATATTCGATAAAATTTAGTTTTTTGCCGATATTCCGAAACGGTTACGATAGCGCGTCGCGCTGCCAGAAAGGAATCCTCGCCGAAAAACGCGTCCGACAGTGTACAACACATTGAGGTTTCGATGGTTATCTAGCGGCTCTGCACGATATCTATGTCCAGAATAAGAAAACGGCCAGAAACGCGTGTTTTTTTCGTTTTTTTAACATAACTCGGAACGACAGTAGCTAGAGGTTCTGCTTGGCCTAAAAATATTCGACCGACCACGCGAACATCGCGCACTGGCACTAGAAACAAGATCGGAGCGATAGTTTGCCCGCAAAGTAACGATTTAGGGTGAAAAATAAGGAAATTAACGATTTCAGCACATTTTGCGAATATCTCGAAACGGTCAAAATATCGAGTTCGCGTTGAGCATTCGAATCCCCGTCGCAATGCGCATCTGATAGGCTATCTAGGACGCTCTAACGTCGATTAAACATAAAAAATTTTGACCTCAAATATCTCGGAAACGGTTAGAGATATCGATCGTGCTTTTTTTCATTCGATTCCCGTCACGATGCGCATCTAAGACTACCCACAAAGGCTCTAGGGACCATTTTTATCTCAAAAACTTTGACCTCAAATATCTCGGAAACGGTTAGAGATATCGGATCGTGCTTTTTTCATTCGATCGCCGTCACGATGCGGCGTCTAACGGACTACCCACAAAGGCTCTAGGGACCATTTTTATCTCAAAAACTTTGACCTCAAATATCTCGGAAACGGTTAGAGATATCGGATCGTGCTTTTTTCATTCGATTCGCCGTCACGATGCGCGTCTAACGGACTACCCACAAAGGCTCTAGGGACCACTTTTGATATCCGAAATTTTGACCGCAAATATTCGGAAACGTTAGAGATATCGGATCGCGCTTTATACCGTTCGATTCCTCGTCCGGAAGACGCGTCTAAAGGTTACCCGCGGACGCCTAGCGTCGATTTTAAGTTTCAAACTTTGAACGCCCATATCTCGAGAAGCGGTAAGTGCTAGGAGGACGCGCGCGCGGCATTCGATTCCGCGCGAAGAGACGATATTTGATGTGTAATAGTGGGGTTATCTCAAGGCTTAGGTGATTTTTTACCGATATTTTGCTAAATTTTCGATCAAAATTTACGTTTTTTGCCGATATTTCCGAAACGGTTACCGATAGCGCGTCGGCGCTGCCAGAAATGGAATCCTTGCCGAAAAACCGCGTCCGACAGTGTACAACACATTGAGGTTTCCGATTATCTAGCGGCTCTGGACGCTATCTTATGTCCCAGAAATAAGAAAAACGCCCAAGAAACGCGTGTTTTTTTCGTTTTTTAACATAGCTTCCGGAACGACAGTAGCTAGAGGGTTCTGCTTGGTCTCAAAATATTCGCATCGACCACGTGAACATCGCGCACCGCACTAGAACAAAATCGGAGCGATATTTGCCCGCAAAGTAACGATTTAGGGGTGAAAAATAAGGAAATTTAACGATTTTCAGCACAATTTTTGCGAATATCTCGGAAACGTGAAAGATATCGAGTTCCGGTTTTAAGCACTCGAATCCCCGTCGCAATGCGCATCTGATAGGCTACACTAGAGCGCTCTGCGTCGATATAAACCTCAAAAAACTTTGACCCTCAAATATCTCGGAAAACGGTTAAGATATCGGATCGTGCCTTTTTTCATTCGATTCGCCGTCACGATGCGCGGTCTAACGGACTACCCCACAAAGGCTCTAGGGACCATTTTTTATATCCGAAATTTTGACCTCAAATATCTCGGAAACGGATAGAGATATCGGATCGCGCTTTTATAACCGTTCGATCCTCGTCGGAAGACGCGTCTAAAGTCACCCCGCGGACGCCGTAGCGTGGATTTTAAGTTTCAAACTTTGAACGCCATATCTCGAGAACGGTAAGTGCTAGGAGGACACGCGCGCGGCATTCGATTCCGCGCGAAGAGACGCGTATTTTGATGTGTAATACGTTGGGGTTATCTCAAGGCTTAGGTGATTTTTTACTGATATTTGCTAAAATTTTTCGATCAAAATTTACGTTTTTGCCGATATTTCCGAAAACGGTTACCGATAGCGCCGTCGGCGCTGCCAGAAATGGAATCCTCGCCGAAAAACGCGTCCCACAGTGGTACAACACATTGAGGTTTCGATGTTATCTAGCGCCTCGGACGATATCTTATGTCCAGAATAAGAAAAACGGCCAAGAAACGCGGTTTTTTTCGTTTTTTTAACATAACTCCGGAACGACAGTAGCTAGAGGGTTCTGCTTCGCCTCAAAATATTCGCATCGACCACGCGAACATCGCGCACTGCACTAGAACAAGATCGGAGCTATAGTTTGCCCGCAAAGTAACGATTTAGGGGTGAAAAATAAGGAAAATTAACGATTTTCAGCACATTTTCTGCGAATATCTCGGAAACGGTGAAAGATATCGAGTTCCGGTTTTGAGCATTCGAATCCCCGTCGCAATGCGCATCTGAATAGGCTATACTAGGACGCTCTAACGTCGATTTAAACCTCAAAAACTTTGACCTCAAATATCTCGGAAACGGTTAGAGAATATCGGATCGTGCTTTTTTTTCATTCGATTCGCGCGTCACGATGCGCGTCTAGGACTACCCACAAAGGCTCTAGGGACCATTTTTATCTCAAAAACTTTGACCTCAATATCTCGGAAACGGTTAAGAGATATCGGATCGTGCTTTTTTTCATTCGATTCGCCGTCACGATGCGCGTCTAACGGACTACCCAAAGGCCTAGGACCATTTTTATCTCCAAAAAACTTTGACCTCAAATATCTCGGAACGGTTAGAGATATCGGATGTGCTTTTTTTCATTCGATTCGCCGTCACGATGCGCGTCTAACGGACTACCCACAAAGGCTCTAGGGGACCAGTTTTATATCCGAAATTTTGACCGCAAAATCTCGGAAACGGTGTAGAGATATCGGATCGCGCTTTATACGTTCGATTCCTCGTCGGAAGACGCGTCTAAAGGTTACCCTGCGGACGCCGTAGCGTCGATTTTAAGTTTCAAACTTTTGAACGCCCATATCTCGAGAACGGTAAGTGCAGGAGGACGCGCGCAGGCGGCATTCGATTCCGCGCGAAGAGAACGCGTATTTTGGATGTGTAATAGCGTGGGTTATCTCAAGGCTTAGGTGATTTTTTACCGATATTTGGCTAAAATTTTCGATCAAAATTACGTTTTTTGCCGATATTTCCGAAACGGTACCGATAGCGGTCGGCGCTGCCAGAAATGGAATCCTGCCGAAAAAGCGTCCGACAGTGTACAAAACATTGAGGTTTGATGTTATCTAGCGGCTCTGGACGCTATCTTATGTCCCAGAATAAGAAAAACGGCCAAAAACGCGTGTTTTTTCGTTTTTTAACATAGCTCCGGAACGACAGTAGCTAGAGGTTCTGCTTGGTCTCAAAATATTCGCATCGACCACGTGAACATCCGCGACCGCACTAGAAAAAATCGGAGCGATAGTTTGCCCGCAAAGTAACGATTTAGGGGTGAAAAATAAGGAAATTTAACGATTTTCAGGCACATTTTGCGAATATCTCGGAAACGGTGGAAAGATATCGAGTTCCGGTTTAAGCACTCGAATCCCGTCGCAATGCGCATCTGATAGGCTACACTAGAGCGCTCTTGCGTCGATAAAACCTCAAAAACTTTGACCTCAAATATCTCGGAACGGTATAAGATATCGCATCGTGCTTTTTCATTCGATTCGCCGTCACGATGCGCGTCTAACGGACTACCCACAAAGCTCTAGGACCATTTGTATCTCAAAAACTTTGACCTCAAATATCTCGGAAACGGTTAGAGATACGGATCGTGCTTTTTTCATTAGATTCGCCGTCACGTGCGCGTCTAACGGACTACCACAAAGGCTCTAGGGACCATTTATATCCGAAATTTTGACCTCAAATATCTCGAAACGGTTAGAGAATATCGGATCGCGCTTATACCGTTCGATTCCTCGACGAAAGACGCGTCTAAAGGTTACCCCGCGGACGCCGCAGCGTCAATTTTAAGTTTCAAACTTTGAACGCCCATATCTCGAGAACGGTAAGTGCTAGGAGGACGCGCGCGGCGCATACGATTCCGCGCGAAGAGACGCTATTTGATGTGTAATACGTTGGGGTTATCTCAAGGCTAGGTGATTTTTTACCGATATTTGCTAAATTTTCGATCAAAATTTACGTTTTTGCCGATATTTCCGAAAACGGTTACCGAATAGCGCGTCGGCCGCTGCCAGAAATGGATCCTCGCCGCAAAAACGCGTCCGACAGTGTACAACACATGAGGTTTCGATGTGATCTAGCGGCTCTGGACGCTATCTTATGTCCCAGAATAAGAGAAACGCCAAAAACGCGTGTATTTTTTCGTGTTTTTAACATAGCTCCGAAACGACAGTAGCAGAGGGTTCTGCTTGGTCTCAAATATTCGCATCGACCACGGGAACATCGCGCACCGCACTAGAACAAAATCGGAGCGATAGTTTGCCCGCAAAGTAACGATTTAGGGGTGAAAAATAGGAAATTTAACGATTTTCAGCACATTTTGCGAATATCCGGAAACGTGAAAGATATCGAGTTCCGTTTGAGCATTCGAATCTCCGTCGCATGCGCATCTGATAGGCTACACCAGAACACTCTAGCGTCGATATAAACCTCAAAAACTTTGACCTCAATATCCGGAAACGGTAAGATATCGGATCGTGCTTTTTTTCATCGATTCGCCGTCACGATGCGCGCTAACGGACTACCCACAAAGCTCTAGGGACCATTATTATATCCGAAATTTGACCTCAAATATCTCGGAAAACGATAGAAGATATCGGATCGCGCTTTATACCGTTCGATTCCTCGTCGGAAGACGCGTCTAAGGGTCACCCCGCGGACGCGCGGTAGCGTGGATTTTTAAGTTTCAAACTTTGAACGCCCATATCTCGAGAACGGTAAGTGCTAGGAGGACACGCGCGGCGGCATTCGATTCCGCGCGAAGAGACGCGTATTTTGATGTGTAATACGTTGGGGTTATCTCAAGGCTTAGGTGATTTTTTACTGATATTTGCTAAAAATTTTCGATCAAAATTTACGTTTTTTGCCGATATTTCCGAAACGGTTACCGATTAGCGCGTCGGCGCTGCCAGAAATGGAATCCTCGCCGAAAAAACGCGTCCGAAGTGTACAACACATTGAGGTTTCGATGTTATCTAGCGGCTCTGGACGATATATTATGTCCCAGAATAAGAAAAACGGCCAAGAAAACGCGTGTTTTTTTCGTTTTTTTAACATAAACTCCGAACGACAGTAGCTAGAGGGTTCTGCTTGGCCTCAAAATATTCGCATCGACCACGCGAACATCGCGCACTGCACTAGAACAAGATCGGAGCGATAGTTTGCCCGCAAAGTAACGATTTAGGGTGAAAAAATAAGGAAATTTAACGATTTCAGCACATTTTTGCGAATATCTCGGAAACGTGAAAGATATCGAGTTCCGGTTTTGAGGCATTCGAATCCCCGTCGCAATGGCGCATCTGATAGGCTATACTAGGACGCTTCTAACGTCGATTTAAACCTCAAAAAACTTTGACCTCAAATATCTCGGAAACGTTAGAGATATCGGATCGTGCTTTTTTTTCATTCGATTCGCCGTCACGATGCGCGATCTAAGGACTACCCACAAAGGCTCTAGGACCATTTTATCTCAAAAACTTTGACCTCAAATATCTCGGAAACGGTTAGAGATATCGGATCGTGCTTTTTTTCATTCGATTCGCCGTCACGATGCGCGTCTAACGGACTACCCACAAAGGCTCTAGGGACCATTTTTATCTCAAAACTTTGACCTCAAATATCTCGGAAACGGTTAGAGATATCGGATCGTGCTTTTTTCATTCGATTCGCCGTCACGATGCGCGTCTAACGGACTACCCACAAAGGCTCTAGGACCATTTTATATCCGAAATTTTGACCTCAAATATCTCGGAAACGGATAGAGATACTCGGATCGCGCTTTATACCGTTCAATTCCTCGTCGGAAGACGCGTCTAAAGGTCACCCCGCGGAACGCCGTAGCTGGATTTTAAGTTTCAAACTTTGAACGCCCATATCTCGAGAACGGTAAAGTGCTAGGAGGACACGCGCGGCGGCATTCGATTCCGCGCGAAGAGACGCGTATTTGAATGTGTAATACGTGGGGTTATCTCAAGGCTTAGGTGATTTTTTACTGATATTTGCTAAAATTTTCGATCAAAATTTACGTTTTTTGCCGATATTCCGAAACGGTTACCGATAGCGCTCGCGCGCTGCCAGAAATGGAATCCTCGCCGAAAAACGCGTCCGACAGTGTACAACACATGAGGTTTCGATGTTATCTAGCGGCTCTGGACGATATCTTAGTCCGCAGAATAAGAAAAAACGGCCAAGAAACGCGTGTTTTTTTTCGTTTTTTTTAAATAACATCCGGAACGACAGTAGCTAGAGGGTTCTGCTTGGCCTCAAAATTTCGCACGACCACGCGAACCATCGCGCACTGCACTAGAACAAGATCGGAGCGATAGTTTGCCCGCAAAGAACGATTTAGGGGTGAAAAATAAGGAAAATTTAACGATTTCAGCACATTTTTGCGAATATCTCGAAACGTGAAAGATATCGAGTTCCGGTTTTGAGCATTCGAATCCCCGTCGCCAATGCGCATCTGATAGGCTATACTAGGACCTTCTAACGTCGATTTTAAACTCAAAAACTTTGACCTCAAAATATCTGGAAACGGTTAGAGATATTCGGATCGTGCTTTTTTTCATTCGATTCGCCGTCACGATGCGCGTCTAAGGACTACCCACAAAGCCTCTAGGGACCATTTTTATCTCAAAAACTTTGACCCAAATATCTCGGAAACGGTTAGAAGATATCGGATCGTGCTTTTTTCATTCGATTCGCCGTCACGATGCGCGTCTAACGGAATACCCACAAAGGCTCTAGGGACCATTTTTATCTCAAAAACTTTGACCTCAAATATCTCGGAAACGGTTAGAGATATCGGATCGTGCTTTTTTTCAATTCGATTCGCGCGTCACGATGCGCGTCTAACGGACTACCCACAAAGCTCTAGGACCATTTTTATTCCGAAATTTTGACCGCAAATATCTCGGAAACGGTTAGAGATATCGGATCGCGCTTTATACCGTTCGATCCTCGTCGGAAGACCGTCTAAAGGTTACCCTGCGACGCCGTAGCGTCGGTTTTAAGTTTCAAACTTTGAACGCCCAATCTCGAGAACGGTAAGTGCTAGGAGGACGCGCGCGGCGGCATTCGATTACCGCGCGAAGAGACGCGTATTTTGGATGTGTAATACGTTGGGGTTATCTCAAGGCTTAGGTGATTTTTTACGATATTGCTAAAATTTTCGATCAAATTTACGTTTTTTGCCATATTTCCGAAACGTTACCGATAGCGCGGTCGGCGCTGCCAGAAATGGAATCCTTGCCGAAAAACGCGTCCGACAGTGTACAACACATTGAGGTTTCGATGTTATCTAGCGGCTCTGGACGCTATCTTATGTCCCAGAAGAAGAAAACGGCCAAGAAACGCGTGTTTTTTCGTTTTTTTAACATAGCTCCGGAACGACAGTAGCTAGAGGGTTCTGCTTGGTCTCAAAATATTCGCATCGACCACGTGAACATCGCGCACCGCACTAAGAACAAAATCGGAGCGATAGTTTGCCGCAAAGTAACGATTTAGGGTGAAAAATAAGGAAAATTTAACGATTTTCAGCACATTTTGCGAATATCTCGGAAACGGTGAAAGATATCGAGTTCCGGTTTTAAGCACTCGAATCCCCGTCGCAATGCGCATCTGATAGGCTACACTAGAGCGTCTTGCGTCGATATAAACCTCAAAAAACTTTGACCTCAAATATCTCGAAACGGTTAGAGATATCGGGATCGTGCTTTTTTTTCATTCGATCGCCGTCACGATGCGCGTTCTAAGGACTACCCCACAAAGGCTCTAGGGACCATTTTTTATCTCAAAAACTTTGACCTCAAATATCTCGGAAACGGTTAGAGATATCGGATCGTGCTTTTTTCATTCGATTCGCCGTCACGATGCGCGTCTAACGGACTACCCACAAAGGCTCTAGGGACCATTTTTATATCCGAAATTTTGACCTCAAATATCTCGGAAACGGTTAGAGATATCGGATCGCGCTTTATACCGTTCGATTCCTCGACGGAAGACGCGTCTAAAAGTTACCCCGCGGACGCCGTTAGCGTCGATTTTTAAGTTTCAAACTTTGAACGCCCATATCTCGAGAACGGTAAGTGCTAGGAGACGCGCGGGCGGCATATACGATTCCGCGCGAAGAGACGCGTATTTTGATGTGTAATACGTTGGGGTTATCTCAAGGCTTAGGTGATTTTTTACCGATTTGCTAAAATTTTCGATCAAAATTTACGTTTTTTGCCATATTTCCGAAACGGTTACCGATAGCGCGTCGGCGCTGCAAGAAATGGAATCCTCGCGAAAAACGCGTCCGACAGTGTACAACACATTGAGGTTTCGATGTATCTAGCGGCTCTGGACGCTATCTTATGTCCCAGAATAAGAGAAACGGCCAAGAAACGCGTGTTTTTTTCGTTTTTTTTAACATAGCTCCGGAACGACAGTAGCTAGAGGGTTCTGCTTGGTCTCAAAATATTCGCATCGACCACGGAACATCGCGCACCGCACTAGAACAAAATCGAAGAGCGATAGTTTGCCCGCAAAGTAACGATTTAGGGGTGAAAAAAAGGAAATTTAACGATTTTCAGCACATTTTTGCGAATATCTCGGAAACGGTGAAAGATATCGAGTTCCGGTTTTGAGCATTCGAATCTCCGTCGCAATGCGCATCTGATAGGCTACACCAGAACACTCTAGCGTCGATATAAACCTCAAAAACTTTGACCTCAAATATCTCGGAAACGGTTAGAGATATCGGATCGTGCTTTTTTTCATTCGATTCGCCGTCACGATGCGCGTCTAACGGACTACCCACAAAGGCTCTAGGGACCATTTTTATCTCAAAAAACTTTGACCTCAAATATCTCGGAAACGGTTAGAGATATCGGATCGTGCTTTTTTTTCATTCGATTCGCCGTCACGATGCGCGTCTAACGGACTACCCACAAAGGCTCTAGGACCATTTTTATCTCAAAAACTTTGACCTCAAATATCTCGGAAACGGTTAGAGATATCGGATCGTGCTTTTTTTCATTCGATTCGCCGTCACGATGGCGCGTTCTAACGACTACCCACAAAGGCTCTAGGGACCATTTTTATATCCGAAATTTTGACCTCAAATATCTCGGAAACGGTTAGAGATATCGGATCGCGCTTTATACCGTTCGATTCCTCGTCGGAAGACGCGTCTAAAGGTTACCCCGCGGACGCCGTACCGTCGATTTTAAGTTTCAAATTTGAACGCCCATATCTCGAGAACGGTAAGTGCTAGGAGACGCGCGCGGCGGCATACGATTCCGCGCGAAGAGACGCGTATTTTGTGGTGTAATACGTTGGGTTATCTCAAGCTTAGGTGATTTTTTACCGTACTTGCTAAAATTTTCGATCAAATTTACGTTTTTTGCCGATATTTCCGAAACGGTTACCGATAGCGCGTCGGCGCTGCCAGAAATGGAATCCTCGCCGAAAAACGCGTCCGACAGTGTACAACACATTGAGTTTCGATGTTATCTAGCGGCTCTGGACGCTATCTATGTCCCAGAATAAGAAAAATGACCAAGAAACGCGTGTTTTTTTTCGTTTTTTTAACATAACTCCGGAACAACAGTAGCTAGAGGGGTTCTGCTTGGTCTCAAATTATTCGCATCGACCACGCGAACATCGCGCACCGCACTAGAACAAAATCGGAGCGATAGTTTGCCCGCAAAGTAACGATTTAGGGGTGAAAAATAAGGAAATTTAACGATTTTCAGCACATTTTTGCGAATATCTCGGAAACGGTGAAAGATATCGAGTTCCGGTTTTGAGCATTCGAATCCCCGTCGCAATGCGCATCTGATAGGCTATACTAGGACGCTCTAGCGTCGATTTAAACCTCAAAAACTTTAACCTCAAATATCTCGGAAACGGTTAGAGATATCGGATCGTGCTTTTTTTCATTCGATTCGCCGTCTCGATGCGCGTCTAATGGACTACCCATAAAGGCTCTAGGGACCATTTTTATCTCAAAAACTTTGACCTCAAATATCTCGGAAACGGTTAGAGATATCGGATCGTGCTTTTTTTCATTCGATTCGCCGTCACGATGCGCGTCTAACGGACTACCCACAAAGGCTCTAGGGACCATTTTTATATCCGAACTTTGACCTCAAATATCTCGGAAACGTTTAGAGATATTCGGATCGCGCTTTATACCGTTCGATTCCTCGTCGGAAGACGCGTCTAAAGGTTACCCCGCGGACGCCGTAGCGTCGATTTTAAGTTTCAAACTTTGAACGCCCATATCTCGAGAACGGTAAGTGCTAGGAGGACGCGCGCGGCGGCATTCGATTCCGCGCGAAGAGACGCGTATTTTTGATGTGTAATACGTTGGGTATCTCAAGGCTTAGGTGATTTTTTACCGATATTGCTAAATTTTCGATCAAAATTTACGTTTTTTGCCGATATTTCCGAGCGGTTTCCGATAGCGCGTCGGCGCTGCCAGAAATGGAATCCTCGCCGAAAAACGCGTCCGACAGTGTACAACACATTGAGGTTTCGATGTTATCTAGCGGCTCTGGACGCTATCTTATGTCCCAGAATAAGAAAAACGGCCAAGAAACGCGTGTTTTTTTCGTTTTTTTAACATAGCTCCGGAACGACAGTAGCTAGAGGGTTCTGCTTGGTCTCAAAATATTCGCATCGACCACGTGAACATCGCGCACCGCACTAGAACAAAATCGGAGCGATAGTTTGCCCGCAAAGTAACGATTTAGGGGTGAAAAATAAGGAAATTTAACGATTTTCAGCACATTTTTGCGAATATCTCGGAAACGGTGAAAGATATCGAGTTCCGGTTTTAAGCACTCGAATCCCCGTCGCAATGCGCATCTGATAGGCTACACTAGAGCGCTCTAGCGTCGATATAAACCTCAAAAACTTTGACCTCAAATATCTCGGAAACGGTTAGAGATATCGGATCGTGCTTTTTTTCATTCGATTCGCCGTCACGATGCGCGTCTAACGGACTACCCACAAAGGCTCTAGGGACCATTTTTATATCCGAAATTTTGACCTCAAATATCTCGGAAACGGATAGAGATATCGGATCGCGCTTTATACCGTTCGATTCCTCGTCGGAAGACGCGTCTAAAGGTCACCCCGCGGACGCCGTAGCGTGGATTTTAAGTTTCAAACTTTGAACGCCCATATCTCGAGAACGGTAAGTGCTAGGAGGACACGCGCGGCGGCATTCGATTCCGCGCGAAGAGACGCGTATTTTGATGTGTAATACGTTGGGGTTATCTCAAGGCTTAGGTGATTTTTTACTGATATTTGCTAAAATTTTCGATCAAAATTTACGTTTTTTGCCGATATTTCCGAAACGGTTACCGATAGCGCGTCGGCGCTGCCAGAAATGGAATCCTCGCCGAAAAACGCGTCCGACAGTGTACAACACATTGAGGTTTCGATGTTATCTAGCGGCTCTGGACGATATCTTATGTCCCAGAATAAGAAAAACGGCCAAGAAACGCGTGTTTTTTTCGTTTTTTTAACATAACTCCGGAACGACAGTAGCTAGAGGGTTCTGCTTGGCCTCAAAATATTCGCATCGACCACGCGAACATCGCGCACTGCACTAGAACAAGATCGGAGCGATAGTTTGCCCGGAAAGGAACGATTTAGGGGTGAAAAATAAGGAAATTTAACGATTTTCAGCACATTTTTGCGAATATCTCGGAAACGGTGAAAGATATCGAGTTCCGGTTTTGAGCATTCGAATCCCCGTCGCAATGCGCATCTGATAGGCTATACTAGGACGCTCTAACGTCGATTTAAACCTCAAAAACTTTGACCTCAAATATCTCGGAAACGGTTAGAGATATCGGATCGTGCTTTTTTTTCATTCGATTCGCCGTCACGATGCGCGTCTAAGGACTACCCACAAAGGCTCTAGGGACCATTTTTATCTCAAAAACTTTGACCTCAAATATCTCGGAAACGGTTAGAGATATCGGATCGTGCTTTTTTTCATTCGATTCGCCGTCACGATGCGCGTCTAACGGACTACCCACAAAGGCTCTAGGGACCATTTTTATCTCAAAAACTTTGACCTCAAATATCTCGGAAACGGTTAGAGATATCGGATCGTGCTTTTTTTCATTCGATTCGCCGTCACGATGCGCGTCTAACGGACTACCCACAAAGGCTCTAGGGACCATTTTTATATCCGAAATTTTGACCGCAAATATCTCGGAAACGGTTAGAGATATCGGATCGCGCTTTATACCGTTCGATTCCTCGTCGGAAGACGCGTCTAAAGGTTACCCTGCGGACGCCGTAGCGTCGATTTTAAGTTTCAAACTTTGAACGCCCATATCTCGAGAACGGGTAAGTGCTAGGAGGAGCGCGCGGCGGCATTCGATTCCGCGCGAAGAGACGCGTATTTGATGTGTAATACGTTGGGTTATCTCAAGGCTTAGGCTGATTTTTTACCGATATTTGCTAAAATTTTCGATCAAAATTTACGTTTTTTTGCCGATATTTCCGAAACGGTTACGATAGCGCGTCGGCGCTGCCAGAAATGGAATCCTCGCGAAAAAACGCGTCCGACAGTGTACAATACATTGAGGTTTCGATGTTATCTAGCGGCTCTGGACGCTATCTTATGTCCCAGAATAAGAAAAACGGCCAAGAAACGCGTGTTTTTTCGTTTTTTTAACATAGCTCCGGACGACAGTAGCTAGAGGGTTCTGCTTGGTCTCAAAATATTCGCATCGACCACGTGAACATCGTCCTAGAACGCTTCATTACATTTAACGTGGACAGCGGCTATTTGACATCCACGACAACCGCCAAACTTCCAAGCTCTTCCCCGGGAAAATACACCTCTACAAATCGGGTCTTTTGAGAAAATTAAACCGTCTGGACCCTATTTTAGGGTTCAATCGGTAAGAGGAAACATGTGTGGAGGCTTTCCCACATTAACCCCACTCTCAAATACTATCTCTGCCTCGTGGCGATCGCGGGAAATCGCCCAACTTTGACAACGCGAAATCTGTCGTTGGCCGCCATGTGACATTTCTCGGTCTCCAGTGCCGTTCGCCGCAAAAATCTAAACTCTTATCGAATTTTCACGTTCTACACACATTTTACGATTCGTTTGCGATACGCCGTTGCGATTTCCACGTCTCGTCCCCATCTATATACGTTACGCGTTCGCTTCGCGACCGCCACCCTTCTCGAGCCTTTAGCAACGCAAGTCGGCCGCGGGCTCTTACACACCTCGAATAGGGCGACGCCTATGGTGTGCGACAGAGAGTAGACAAAAACAGGCTGATCAAGTTTTATTATTATTAATGATATTGAAGATATCAGGGAAGTTTATTTAATTCTTAAGTATTTATAAGATATAGATTTAATTATATAATGCAAATATTGTTAGGATTTATTGTTTTTTGGTGTGGCGTCACTGTCGATCGTTCAGAACGAACAAACCTTAAGCAACTATGCGAGTGCCGCCGCCTGTCAGCGGAGACTGCGCGCGATGCAAGGGCAGTCTGGGAAGTACCGTTGCCTGGGTTACAGTGCTGCTGCGCTATTGCATTTATTTGTTGTTGTTCATACATATTCATTAGTTTATAAAACGTTTCTTTTAATAAAAACAAATCTATCAGTTTTAATATAATCAAATCTATCAATATAATGTATTTATTAAACTATATAAATAGAAGATTTATTACCAGAATTTTAGGTCGAAGCTAAATACAATATCTTGTTTCTTACTTAAGGTAAATTGATTGTGTCAATACCTTTAACCCATTAATGGCCAAAGCACCATTAACGAAACATTATCATATATATATTTTTTCATAATTGTACCTGGCATTTTGTTCTAGTTTCTAGTTATGAATATACTAGTAAGGCGTCAAATCAACAAATTCTATCACAGAAATCACAAATTTAAAATAATTTGTTGTCAAAATTGAAGTATGAAGTATTATCTTTTCAGGCAGCGACGAAGTGTTTTTCGGAAATAAATAAAAGATATCGTAATGTATCTGATAAATGGTTGGGCTGTGCTTGACATATTTATTATTAAATAGGGAGGTGTTTAGATTGAAAAAAAGTTGTTTATTTTTCTTTGGATTACAGTTACAACCGTCCGACTTTAAAGTTTCGTTATCAATACTTTGGCATAATGTATAAACTAAAGGCGTTTTGTCATAATATATTATTTCTTCTTTTTCTAGTAGGTTTTGCGATATATTTTAGTTGCAGTTGTGCTCAAGTATCGTACGCACTTAACTGCTCTATTACTGCGCTTCCGTAAAATAATAAAAAAAAAACAGTTTGTACGTTGTTGTTCTTGCGGTGTTTGCGAACGTTGTTATATTTTAGTTTGATATATCTTGAATTTTAATACTTACGGGTTATCATACTCTTCCTGCTACTGACATGTACTGGTCTAAGGATTTAGATAAACGTGTCGACCTGGTTAGAAAATGTATGTTTAGGAATACGTTCAGAGCTATCAAACGAAACTTACACATGGCAGATAATAATGCTTTAGACAAAAGCGATAAATTTGCCAAAGTGAGACGAATTTTTAATAAAATGAACAAAAAGTATTTACAGTTTGGTATATTTTCATATAATTTGTCTATCGATGAGCAAATGGTTCCATATTTTGGCAGACATTCTGCCAAAATGTTTATAAAAGGAAAGCCTGTTCGTTTTGGCTTTAAAATTTGGTGCCTTTGCAGTTCAGAAGAATACCTCTACCAATTCATACCTTACGGAGGTTCCTCTCCCGAAACAAAAAAATCCGAACATCCTTTGGGAACAAAAGTTGTTTTAGATTTACTAACTGTAGTTTTAAATCCATCGCAGTGCAGGGTGTTCTTTGACAACTTTTTTTCTAGTTATAATCTGTTTTGCTTGCCGAAAGAAAGAGGATTTTAATTTACTGGAACAATAAGAGAAAATCGTTTAGCAAAGTGCCCTTTAGAAAGCAGCAAATCAGTACAAAAAAAGGATAGAGGATATTTCGTTAGTATATACGAGAAAAACGCTGACTCGATGGAATGACAACTCAGTTGTTACTGTTGCAACTAATGATGATTACATACATCCACCTGTACATGTAAAACGGTATAATAGGAAACTACGTAAAGAATGCTCACTACCTCAGCCAATTGTTATAAATGATTATAACCAGCATATGGGTGGTGTTGATTTACTGGACAATGGTATTGCGAACTATAGAATAAAAGTAAGAGGTAAGAAATGGTGGTGGCCATTATTTACTAATTTAGTAGATTCCACAATAGTCAATGCGTGGAAAATTTACAATATTGCAAATTCCTCCCAAATGTCTCAGATAGAATTTCGATCCTACTTGGTCTTGGCATTGCTTCAAATTGGCGGTATAAAGGAAAGCGAAAGTGAACATAAACAGGAAGACGAAAGAAAACTATTGTTAGGGCGGTCCATCTAAAGGTAGTTTACCTAGTGAAGTGCGTTACGACAGTTAGTCATAATATAATTTGCCACACGGAGGGTAAAAGACGCCGCTGTAGATTATGTAAAACAAATAGTGTTTATATGTGCGATAAGTGCAATATTCACCTACATTCGTCTTGTTTTACGAAATTCATAAAATATAATGTATACAACATATGGAAAAAATTAACATATTAAGCCAAAGTTTCGTTTTCGAAACATTATTTTTAAGTATTTTGGATATATTATATTCACTTATTTTACAGGAAAGATTACTAAGATGTAGGTTATTAGTAAATATACATACAAATGTTATGTGATTTATAATTATTTTTAGTCTTGGTCATTAATGGGTTAAGTGCAAGTTAAATGTTATAGTTAACTATTACCCTAGATCGTTCAATCAAGAGCACCTTGATATCATTCATGGTAGAGGCCAATTAATAAGATAAGATAGTAATAAAGATAATTAAGATTGTATAGTATGAAATAAGGTTGCATAACTAAATTGTAAGGATTAAAGGAATTAGTAATGTAATTTCTACATCAAAAGTTAAGAAAATTACAGCAATTAAAAAAAAGTGTAAGGAAAACAGGAATCGAGATGATCTTTTAGGGTCAAATTCGCATTCAAAAGGAGATGCTTTTTCTCTGTCTATAAATCATTTTATTGAAATCGTAAAGGAAATTATTATCAAGACAAATGAAATAGTAAAAAATAATAATACTTATGTACTGTAATTATAATTATCTATACTAACAATTAGAACTACTGAGTTGGAAGTCAATTCTAACTTTATACTATATAGATAACCTCAACAATAGATTGAGATATATAGGAATAATCCAGTACATCAACAAAATGTCAATATCAAGCTGTTGCTTCAAAACCAAAATGATGGATGCATGAAAAATGGTTATTAATATGTCGGAGTAAACAAACTGATAGGAAGGCTGCTCCAATAATTACATCAAGGCCATGGAATCCTGTGTCAATAAAAAAATGTTGATCCATAATCAGAGTCAGCAATTGTAAAAGAAGCTTCAATATATTCATAAGCTTGTAATATAGTAAAATAAATTCCTAGAATAACAGTTAATCTTAAACCTTGGGTTGTTTGGTTCAAATTAGTTTCTATTAATCTATGGTGAGCTAATGTTACTGTTAATCCAGAAGGTAATAAAATGGAAGCGGAAAGTAATGGGATGAGGAGTGGATTAAAAGGAGTAATTCTATTTGGTGGTCACATTAGTCCTAGTTCAACAGTAGGACCCAAACTGCTGTGGAAGAAGGGTAAGAAAAAAGCAATAAGATGGTTACTATTATGTGTGAGGTGGATGGGTTAGGGTGGTAGTATTTGGGGGGGATGGTTAGGGGTGGGTAGTATTTGGGGGTGGGATGGGTTAGGGGTGGGTAGTATTTGGGGGTGGGATGGGTTAGGGGTGGTAGTATTTGGGGTGGGATGGGTTAGGGGTGGTAGTATTTGGGGGTGGGATGGGTTAGGGTGGGTAGTATTTGGGGGTGGGATTGGGTTGAGGGGTGGGGTGTAGTATTTGGGGGTGGGATGGGTTTGGGGTGGGTATATTTGGGGGTGGGATGGGTTAGGGTGTGGTAGTATTTGGCGTGGATGGGTTAGGGTGGTAGTATTGGGGTGATGGGTTAGGGTGTGGTAGTATTTGGGGGTGGGATGGTTAGGGGTGGGTAGTATTTGGGGGTGGGGATGTGTTGGGGTGGGTAGTATTTGGGGTGGGATGGCGTTAGGGTGGTAGTATTTGGGTGTGATGGGTTAGGGTGGTAGTATTTGGGGTGGGATGGGTTAGGGGTGGGTAGTATTTGTGGGTGGATGGGTTAGGCGGGTGGTGGGTAGTTTTGGGGGGGATGGGTTAGGGGTGGTAGTATTTTGGGGGTGGGATGGGTTAGGGTGGGTAGTATTTGGGGGGTGGATGGGTTAGGGTGGGTAGTATTTGGGGGTGGGATGGTTAGGGGTGGGTGTATTTGGGGTGGGAGGGTTGGGGTGGGTAGTATTTGGGAGGTGGGATGGGTTAGGGGTGGTAGTATTTGGGGGTGGATGGGTTAGGGTGTGGGTAGTATTTGGGGTAGGATGGTTAGGGTGGGTAGTATTTGGGGTGGGATGGGTTAGGGGTGGTAGTATTTGGGGGTGAGGTTAGGGGTGGGGTATTTGTGGGGTGGATGGGTTTAGGGTGGTAGTATATTGGGGGTGGATGGGTTAGGGTGGGTAGTATTTGGGGGTGGATGGGTTAGGGGTGGGTAGTATGGGGTGGATGGGTTAGGGGTGGTAGTATTTGGGGGTGGATGGGTTAGGCGTGGGTAGTATTTTGGGGTGGGATGGGTTAGGGTGGTAGTATTCTGGGGTGGGATGGGTTAGGGTGGGTAGTATTTGAGGGTGGGATGGGTTAGGGGGTGGGTAGTATTTGGGGGTGGGATGGGTTGTGGTGGGTAGTATTTGGGGTTGGATGGGTTAGGGGTGGGTACGTAATTTGGGGGTGGGATGGGTTAAGGGGTGGGTAGTATTTGGGCGGTGGGATGGGTTAGGGTGGGTAGTATTTGGGGTGGGATGGGTTTGGTGTGTTGTAGTATTGGGGTGGGATGGGTTTATGGTGGGTAGTTCTTGGGGTGGGATGGGTTAGGGTGGGTAGTATTTGGGTGGGTGGGTTTGGGGGGGTGGTTTAGTATTTGGGGGTGGGATGGCGGGTTAGGTGGGTAGTATTTGGGGTGGGATGGGTTAGGGTGTGGGTAGTATTTGGGGGT